>RJWT010003805.1:0-35286 GCA_004365215.1 Cuniculus paca | reverse complement strand
CTTGGCAATGCTTCCTGTCCACTTCTCTCCACTTTCTCGGCTGGCATCCAGATTCAAACTTGCATCATCTGAGTTGCATCACTTTGTTCTCTGGGTTATTCTTCACACTATGTCTTGGGAAACAGCTCTGTTGAGGCATAACTTGTATGGTAAATACCATAAAATTAATCCATTTTAAGTGTTCAGTTCGGTGTGTTCTAACAAATTTATACAATTGTGCATTCATCACTGCAATTCAGTTTTACATTTTCTGCACCCCAGAGTTCCCTCATGACTGCAGCCAGCTCCCACTGGATTGAGTTTTTAAATGCTTGTCCAATTACTATGTCTCTGCTTTGCTCAATATTCAGTCTGCCCCTTTTCCTTTTGAATTATGCCCTAATTGAAGGCTTTAATATGAGGAAGAATACCACTGTAAAATAGTGTCTCCCGATGTTTTAGAAGCCATTGAGAATGATGGGCTAGTTTTCCTGTCCAAAGACAAAACAAAACAAAACACTCCTTTCCTGCTCCTCGTGGTGAGCCATGGACTGAAGAGTGAGCGTGGCCTCTGAACATGCCGTGCTCGAAAGCCATGCAACTTTAGAAGACACAAAGCAAAAGCCCTGGCTCAGCAGCATGCAAGAGTCCCTGGGTGGCCTCCATGCCCTCTTTCACTATTCCTGATGATTTTTTCACTTGCCAATTTATTCTATTTATTTTTTAATGTTTATTTTATTTTATTGATTAGTCGTAGTTCTGGGAATGGAGCCCAAGGCCTTGGGCATGCTAGGCAGGCATTCTACTGCTGAGCTACACCCTCAACCCTTACTTAATGCCATTTTTAATCTCCAAAGCAATATTTAAATTTCACATTGTGTCATAGATCTTGTGCCTCTCACTGCCTCCCTGTTTTCTGCAGTTTTCCTCACTCAGCCCTGGTGTGGGGGAATCTGTGTCAGTCCTGAAGCATGTGGAGAGGGGACTTCCTTCCTCTCATGCAGAGGAGAAGCAGGGATTGTTGTGCACCCAACATAGTTGGTATATATCAGTCAGTCCTGGAAGAGGGAAAAATCTGGACTCTAGTTAAACTTTGGGCCAGGGATGATTCCAGGCTGAGCAGAGAATATCTCCCTCTTTTAAGGTCACAGGTCACAGGTCACAAGTCTGAAAGCCTGACACACTTACAGTTATCTTTACCCATCTGGAAATGTTGTAAGGAACAGATTGACCAACAAAGGTACAAATGGCCACATTTGAAATTTAGCAGATGGGATTTGGTTCTTTAACTAGAATAATGAAGATTTAGATTTAATTTAACTTTAAAAATTATTGGTATGTTTAGTAACAGTATATTAAAATTAAGAAGAATGTGCTTTTCATTTTTTTTTTTTTTTGCAGCACCGGGGATTGAACTCACGACCTTGCGCTTGCTGGGCAGGCGCTTAGACCACTGAGCTAGATCCCCAGCCCTGTTTTTGAGACAGGGTCTCACTATGCCATTCAGGCTGACCTTGAGCTCACTTTGTAGCCCAGGCTGGTCTTGAACTCACAACGATCCGCCTATCTCAGCCTCCCGAGTGCTGGGATTACAGCCGGGAGCCACCACGCCCAGCTTGCTTTTCATTTTAAAATGCAGCGTTTGTTAATAGAAAATTTAAACAGCAGTAATGTCAGTGTGTATAAATTTTAAGAAATTAAGAAGAAACTTTTCTACACCAGGTCTTTTAAAATTTACATACAGGCTTGAATGACCCATTTTCCAGGAATAGTTGGGTGGAACCTGACTGTGCCAGTTTGACTTTGAACTAGATTCGTATTTATGACCTGCTATTAGGCTTCATTTCCAGCTATAATAAAGAAGACATGGGCTACCATCGCCTCCAAGCAAGACTGGAAAGCACAATTCATCCTCCATCCAGTATGCAGACAAAACCACTTCTTGACTGTGACTTTGTTCTTTGGACTTTACTCTTATTTTTCTAATTCTGCTGAAAGATACCCAACACAAAACTTACTGCCTTCCTCATAGTTTGGTGGTGTTATGTACATTTTCATTGTGTAACCATCTGCACCATTCATCTCCAGTACTTTTTCATTGTTCAAAACCTATACTTTGTAGCCTACAAGGACCAACTCCTCCAGCTCCTGGTCATCACCATTCTTTTTTTGTGTGTATGGTTTTAACTACTTTGGTTCTCTCATATAAGAGAAATCATGTGATGCTTGTCCTCTTGCGACTGGCTTATCTCACTTAGCAGAAAATCTTTAAGGTTTATCTGCTTTGTAGCCTGTGAAGAATTTCCTTCCTTTTGAAGTCTGAATAATATTCTATTTAATACTACATTTATTTTTATCCATTTATCTGTGTACATTTTTATCCATCCATTCATGTATACTTGTGCTGTTTCACCCTTAAAAAAAAAAACTGTTCTTGATTCCTACCAAGTGTCATAGCTTCTGAACACACTCTAGCTGGATAAACTTTTGTTTTCTTCTAGTTTTTTGTAAATCCAGCTTGTAGATACTGTGTATTTTCACTTTCTAACTCAACAGACCCATAATGTCAATGTTACTAACTTGAGGCATTTCTAGACCTCACTAGAATTTAGCCTGTTTTATTATATGGTACTATGTTAGCTTTTCGTTGCTGTGACCAAACATCCGAAGATAATATTCAACCTAAAGGTGGAAAGATGTATTTTGACTCACAGTTTCAGACCATGATCACTTGGTTCTGTTGTTTCTGGCCTGTGATGATGCAGAGCATCACGATGGAGAGGGCATGGCAGAGGAAAGATGGTGGCCATTAAACAGAGTAACAGCGGAAGTGTCCATTAGCAAGATGTGCTCTTCAAAGGCCCTCCCAACCCTGACCTACTTCCTTAAACTGTGTCCCTCTTCTGATAGCTTCCTAATAGCCCATTCATCTGTGAACCCCAAATGCCAGCACCCTCATGATCCAGTTACCTCTCTAGTTCCCACCTCTGAGCACTGCTACTGTGGGGATCAAGTCTTCATTACATGAGTCCTTGGGCACGCTTCATATTTAAACCACAAACAGGGTCCAAAATGGGTCTCTCGTGGGTGACCAAAGAGGACCTAAAAGTGATTTCAGTGTTTAAAATATTCCTCCCTCTTTAGTGATCAATGATAATGAAACTGGCTATTGTTCATTGGTGCCTCGTACTTGCTAGCACTGAATTGCATCATTTATATACCTCAAAGCCTCACCACAACTTTTTAAGGAAGGTATTATTGCCATTACAATTGAACAAAATGGCACTCAGAGACTGGTTTTTTGCAGACCTCAAGAAGATATGAACTCCGGTTTCCCTCGGTATCCCCAGACATTTCTGCCCTCTGGTCCCCTATTTATGATTAGTCTGGTCTCGTGGATGAATGCCAATTTGTGCAAACCTACCCATCAACAGTCCTCCAAAAGACTCGGGTACTTCATGAGTTATTTCTCCTTGGCGAATCCCTCCATTCTTGAACATTGCTGCTTTTGGGAACAGAGTTCATTGATAGCATTTGTTCCTTACAGCACTATTAGGAGGGAGGTAGAAGTGGTAATGTTCATACTGGCAGGATAAAGAGAAAATCAGCTGGGGTGAATGACAGGGATGGAAAGAGCAATATATACACATTTCCATCATCCTCCAGTGTTCTCTTAAATGCATTTTACCCTGTGGATGTTTCATAATTCACCTGTATAGATCTATTTCCCAAAATGTGGTTCAGCTACAAGCGGTTCTGTGATCAGAGTTTTATTAGCATTTTGGGGTAGGTTTACAATGTGTATTAGCACATTAAGGGTCTAAACACATTTTTCCAAATTGCTTGAAAATGGAACCTTCTTTTCAACTGACACCTACTGACATGTCTTGGACAAGTCTTCCTGGGAGCACATCATTGGAAGGTGCATTTAAATGCCAGCAGTGTGACCACAGGTGCACACACTGGAGTGTCACACAAGTGCAGGGAATCTTCTCAGAAAGACTGCAGTGCTGGAACTTTCTAGGATAAAGCTGTTGCCCGAAGTTGAGAGGCTTGGTTAAGGAAGATAAAAACCTATCTTCCAGATGTGCCTTGGTCAGTTACCTTAGCAGCTGCCTAAGGAGGCTACAATATCCTAGGCTAGTGATGGTGAACATTTTATAGCTTTCAATGATACAAACAGCCCACTAAGTCTCACCTCTGAAAGGTTTTTACCCTTTCCAAATAGTGCAGAACTGGAGATTGAGCCCTTATATAGGGGCATTTGGGAAACATTACAGATCCAAACTGTGTCACTAGAGATACAAATCTCCTGAAGTTTTTAAATTCAATTTATTTTTGTTTGTAAATTTGCTATTTTTAAAATAACAAAATTAAAAACTATAACTCTTGGGGCTTTGCAAAATGTTTGATCAACTCAGACTAAATTCACTTATTTAGAAACCGAGTGAAATATGTTCTGTTACATACTTAAATTACATCTGTAAATTTGATATATGTAGTTTTTAAAATATCAATTATATTTTTTATAAGTAAAATATACATAACACAAATGAACCATCTCAGTCAATGTTAAGTATATCATTCAGAGAAATGTCACAATGGTAGCATTCAACACCACCATCTATCTCTATAACTCTGTCTTGTAAAATTGAAATTCTCTATCTAGCCCCTGCCCTAGCCCGAACAAATATCATTCTACTGTTAATCTCTCATGATTTTGACTATTCTAGGTACTTTAGCTATTGTGAATAATACTATTATAAAAATTAATATAAAGATATCTTTCTTTTTTCAGTTTAATTGCATTTGTTTAATTTTATTTTTAAGAGAATAAAACCAAAATAAACAGAGTAAGGCCAATCAAAACAAAACAGTGAAAGTGATACAGGATTTCAAAACAAGATAATAGGAAATCAACAATGGCTACCATAATATACCTTGTCATCTTTGAAATAGCTGCCCATGCCACCAGATATAATAAAATCAAACCTAACCAAACAGAATAAAACCAATTGAAACAAAACAATGAAAACAATACAGGATTTTAAAACAAAATAATAGGGAATTAACAGTGTTTCCTCCCCTTTCACTTTCACAATGTCTATTGTACAGTTTGGATCCCACTACTTCAGTTTTGTACACTAAGGAGACAACACGATGTTCACCCATCTGAGTCTGAACCATTTCACTCAACAGCATGATTACAAGTTGCATCCATTTACCTATGAGAGCCTCATAATTATCTTTTTTTTATAGCTGAGTAACTTTCCATTGTATAAAAATGCTATATCTTTCTTATTCATTCTGCAGTTGATGGGCAAGCTACCCCTGTTTTTTCTCGTTCCCTGTAGCATGCAGCATTGTTTTCTCTCCCATGACTTTCAGTCTATGAATTTCCTTTTGAGTTAATGTGTTTCTTGTATAGCGCATATTGACGGATCTTGTTTCTTGATTCACTCTGCCCATGTCTCCTTTTATTGGTGAATTGAGGCCATCTGCACTAAATGTTACAGCCAACATGCACTGGTTCATCTCTGCTGTGCTTTCTTCCTGCCATTGTCCCCACTTTTCCCCTCTATTCAATTGCTTGCACTGCTTAGTGATCCCCCTCTTCTATTGTTTCTGGTGCTGTGGTCTTTGTCTTTGTCTCTCTCTAGAATATCCTTCAGCATTCTTTGTAGGGTTGGTTTGGTGGTCATGAATTCCTTCAGTTGTTCTTTGTCATGTAAGTATCTTATTTCTCCATTAATTTTGAAAGATAGTTTTGCAGGGTACGTCAATCTGGGTTGGAAGTTGTTTTCTTTCAGAATTGAAATACTTCATGCCAACCTCTTCTTGACCTGATGGTTTGCATTGAGAAGTCTACCATGATTCTGATGGGTTTTCCTTCATAGGTGATCTGTTTCTTTTCTCTAACAGCTTTTAATATTCTGTTTTTGTGCTGCATTTCTGGGATCTTGATTATTATATGTCTGGGTATAGATTTATTTTGATTATGGTTAGTTGGATTTCTATATGCCTCAGTTATCTGTATATCAGGTCCTTTTTCCATGCTTGGGAAGTTCTCTGCTATGACTTCTGTAAGTCTCTTTTTGTCATTTGTATTGACTTCTGCTTTTTTGCTGCACCTGTCATTCTTAAATTATTTTTCTTTGTGTCATCTTGAAGCTGTTGAATTGTTTCCTGGTTCCTTGTTATTTTTAAGAGGTCTTTCCTTTCACGATCACTAGCTGCCAATCTATCTTCAAGGTCTGAAAGTCTATCTTCAGTTTCTTTTAAGTGGTTTTGCCAGCTTTCAGTGCAGTTTTTATTTTCCTGGTTATCTTTTTGAGTCTGTTTCATGAATTTCAATCCTTCTCTATATTGTTCATTCAAGGTTTCCCTCATTCTCCTATGCTCCTTTTTTTTAAATCTATGTCTTCTTTAGATATGCTCAGCAACCCTTTTATTATATTTGTCATTTCTTCTTTTACCTGAGATATTATTTCTGATCTGACTTCTTTTACAGCCTCATGAAGTAATTTCTTTGCTTCAGTTGCCATCATCCCAGAAATTTCAGGTGTGTGACTTCCATTTTCTTTCATGTCTATGTCTCCTGGATTTGTTCTCTTTGGGCTGAAGGCCAGAGATTGCCTTTTGCTTCTTTGTCTTGACATTTCCCTGGGTTCCCTGGACAAGCAGGTTGTGGGGTCCTAGGTACTTACATTGCTACCCATCCACAGTGTAGGGGCTGGATCAGGCACTTGGGTTTCTCCTAAGCCAGGTTCCCCAAGAGGATGCGAAGCATGGGATGGGCTTCTCCAGACACTTGCAGCTTCTCCAAGGTGTGGCTGGCTGGTTCTCCTGGCCCGTGTTGGCTACCCACGGGGGAGTCCCAGTGGTGGCCTGTGTGTGCAGGGGCTGAGCTGACTGCTTCTCCCCACTGTGCTGGTTACCTGCAGGACAGTCCTGATGGTGGCTCTATACATATCTCTTTGATACCTTAATTCAGTTCTTTCAGGTACATATCCAGAAGTGGAATTATTGGATCATACAGTGACCATATTTTTCATTTTTTGAGGAATCACTATACTGTTTTCCACAGTGGTTGTATTATTTTGCCTTCCTGCCAGTCATGCACCAGGATTCCAATTTCTCTATACTACTGTCAACATTTATTATTTTATAGCTTTCTCTGGGTGTGAGTTGGTATCTCATTATAGTTTTGATTTGCATTTGTCTAATGACTAGTGATGTGGAGCATTTTTTCATGTGCATATTTACTATTTGTATATCCTCTTTGAAGAAATATCTTCTCAAGTTCTTTGACCAGTTTTGAACTGGGTTGTTATTTAGGTTTTTTATTATTGTTTTGAATTTTAGGAGTTTCATATGTATTCCATACATCATTCCCTTATTTGAATTATGATCTGTAAATATTTGTTCCCATCTTCTGGTTTTCCCTGTTCACTGTTGACAGTGTCTTTTGATGCACAAGATTTAAAATGTTTAATTAAACTCAAATTCATCTATTTTTTTCTTTTTCTTTTGATGTCAAGCCATATCCTTGGTATATTTAATTTTTAAAAAGCAGTTAATGTATCTGAATGGGATGGCTTTACCCCAGATCTTCCCATGTACATAAGTCTCAGTTTGTCATCAAATACATGTTAGGCCACCAGAGCTGCAACAAAGACTAAAATAAGAAATGAGCAACAGTGAATAGAACAGAATGTCTTTCACCCTAATAGAGTTTACATTTTATAATTTAAATTAATTTAGCTGTTTTAAATCTAACATACTAAAATTTTGAATGAATAGAATTTCGAAGTAAAAATCTTTATATCTTTCAAGATTACAAGTCTAAGATCAGTAATACAATTAATTAGAATCACAAAGCAAATCTAATTAGTGTTGCTCATCTGTCTGATACATAAATAACAAATACACAAATTGTACCTAAGCCTGACTAAAGAACATTAATACTACAAAACCAGTTCGCTTTATTTTTTCTTTATTTAATCCTGAATTTTCTGAGTACTATATACTGGGCTCACGAAACTGAGTGTGCTTTGATAGACAGTCCGTGTCCCAGATATATGATTGGCTCAGGTAGGCCTAGAGATTTGAACAGGGACTAGGGACCTATGGGCACAGACATATGACCAAAGGGCATCCTCCCAAAACACATTGTGCTTTAACAGTGGCTCTGCACATCCATTCTCTTCAGATAGGATTCGTCGCACAGTATGCTGTTTGTAAGATTTAAGCCTTCCTTCATAGTCATTCAACATCCTTACCTGGTTTGGATGAATAAGTTATTTAACTGCTCTCCTTTACAGCCTGATTCCATTCAGCTAACCCAGCCTACAGACTCTCTGAGGCTTCTGATGGCTCTTCAGTCATGGCCACTGGATGTCTTCATTTTCCTATTGTAAGGTCTGTTTTCAGGGGTGGAATTGTAGCTGTTCTCAAATATCCAGCCCAACCCCATTTTTTTCAAGTGAACAGTTACATTTTTTTCTTTTAGTTATAAGTCAAGTGTGTTTCCACGTCAACACTTTGCTTTGCATTTCTCTTGAATAGAATATGAACCCTTCAACATGGCCTGCAAGTCCTTGCATGATCTGGCTGTACCCTCCTTCATGACCTCATCACACACCTTTCTTATTATGCTCCAATTCCAGCCACACTGGCCTTTTTTCATTTTTCTAGCAGAAGCTGAGGCTCTTTCCTACCACAGGGTCTTTGCACAGGCTGCTTTTTCCAAAACGCCATTTCCCTCCACTTTTTGCTTGGATAATTCTGTAGGTCTCAGCTCGACTCTCATTTCCCATATGTGTTATTTCCCTTCATAGAACTTAGCACAATTTGTGTACATATTTGCTTACTGTTTTTTTTTTTTTTTACTAGACCATTCATTACATGGGGTCATGTGTGGTGGTGTTTGCTCAACACATCACAGTGCTGGTATATGCTAGACAATCAATAATTATTTACTCTGCAAACGAGTATGGCAATTGTCACAGCTACCACCATTAGCCTTAAATCATAACTATTACAACCATTCATGTCACCACTTTTGACTCCTGAGACGTAGAGTAATTGTTGAACTGAGATATCTAAATGTCAATATCTCCTGCATTCATTAATATAATTATTTTGTTATATTATGGTTCTTAGCTTTTCAAGCTGAATTCTTTATGTTCTTAGCAGTTGTCTTAAGTTAAAGAGCACATTTTCACAAAATGTGCCGTTTGGAGAACTATCCTAACTTAAAAAATGTCACCGAGTACTAGGTAATTGGTTTACATTTAGTAATAAATATTGATTAGTGTACGGTAAGTTTCCTCTGAGACTTAGTGGTTTATTTATGTATTTTTACCCTGATATCCCAAGAGATAGATTCCCCTGTTTACAGAGTGCAGCCTCGAGATACTGAATGGTGGACCTGCAGTTCTAGATTCTATAAGGCCTGTGGTTTAACCCCACCTCCTTCCTCTGCGTGGTTCTGATTCTACAAGAAACGTCCCCCCTCCCAGTAAGTCAAGCTTTGGAATAGCACCAGATTGTGCTAGAACTCCCAGTATCTTAACCATTTAGAACCTGACAGCTTTTTTTTTAATTTATTTACCGTATAAGCCTGAAGAGAGGATGTCTCTCTTAAAGATTTCATATCCTTGTCTCCGCCTCTGGGCACCTGTGACTATCAAACCACGGTATAACAATGATACTGAATTGCATTGTCACAGATCACAAAAATGCTCCAACGTGAAATCAACTGCAGTCAGATTTTTGTTGTTCATGTATAGCACGAAAGGTTTTTCTTTTTTAAACGTAAATGGGGGAGTTAAGCGTTTGGGGGAAAGCGGCAGTGGCAGAGTGTGGCCGGGCGGCGCAGCGCCCCCTCCTCCCCCGCGCCGCGCGCATTGTTGTCCTATGGCGATTGGCTGTCGGACCAGAAACAGCTGTGCAGAGCCGTGCACGGTGCGGCGGCTGAGGACCGGAACGCAGCCCGGCCGGCCGGCGGTGGCTCACGGCCGGGAGCCGCAGGAGAGAGGAAGAGCCGGAGGCCGCCCGCGCAGCGCTCTCCGGCGGCTTGGAGCAGGCGCCCCCGCCCTCCGGCTCCGGCTGAGTTCGGGGCCGGCGCAGGTGGGCAAGGCAGGGCCCCGCGCGTCTCCGCGTTCCCACGAAGGCTCACGCTCCGGGCGAGGGGGAGGGGCCATCCTCCAGATATGTAAATAGCCAGGCGCGGTCTCCGAGCCGGGGCGTCAGCCAAGGTCCCAGCGCCGCCACAGGGTGTTCTGCATGAAAATGAGAAGCCCGGAGGCATCCACGCCGGACTCGCCGCGGCTAGGAGATTAGCATCAGCCCGGGCGGCCGCCGGTTCCTGCCCTTGGTAACGCCGGGGCCGCCGAGTCCCGCTCCGCCCGGTGGGCGCGCGGCGTCCCGGGGAGCCGTGGCTGCCGGCGCCGCCCGGGCCGGCGAGGAGCTGCGTGCCTGCGGAGGGCCACGGCGCGCACGCCCGCCCACCCGCCACTCGCCACTCGCCCGCACCCACGCACGCCGCGCCGAGCCCGGGAGCGGGGAGAGTGACGCGGCGCCGCGGTCGCCAGGACGACTCGGGCGCTTCCTGGATTCCGCAGGAGCCCGCCCCGCCGCAGCTGCTGTCTGCAGAGCCCCCCGCTCGAGCCCGTGTAATGAAGACGGCCTCCCGGAGACTGCAGGGGGGGCAGCGCCCGTCCGCGCCGGGGACTGCGGGGCGCGAGGCCGGAAGGCCCGGGGGAGCAGGACTGGGACACTGTCATCCTCGCGCCTCCCGCTGAGCCGCCTGGTGCGCTGGGGCTGCCGCCGCCCCGCGAGCTTCCCGGGCGCCCGATCCCGGGTCAGCCCCGGAGGCCTCGGCTTCCTCATTTGTTTGGGTCTTTTGTGCCGTGGCGCACAGTTGGCTAAGCACTCCTGCGCTGAATCGGGCCATTGTCTGCGCTCCCATTGCTTTCACGCTGCAAGTCTCGGCGCCCCCACCCCGCCCGCCCCCTCCCCGCCTCCTCCCGGCCCGGGAGCCTCCGAACGTGCCTTTCCCCCCCAGGAATCTGGAAGCTATAAGCCGAGCGGATTGCAAATGAAGTGTAATGCATTGTGGGACGTGTGTAAAATCGGAGCCTTCGCCGTGGGGGTTTGGGGGGGCGTGGGGAGGGCCGGACCCGCCGCTGGCGGTGTAGACGCCGACGAGGAGGGGCTGGGAAAATGTGCGCAGAGTCCGACCGGGCTGTGCCCGCCGTAGACGGATGAAACAGCGCGCTGCGCCCCGGCGCTGAGGCCCCAGGTTCGGGGCAGCAGGTCGCCCTCCCCACCATGAAGAAGACCCGGAGCACAACCTTGCGGCGCGCCTGGCCTAGCTCAGATTTCTCGGACCGGGCCTCGGACCGCATGAGGTCCCGCAGCGAGAAGGACTACCGCCTGCACAAGCGCTTCCCCGCGGCCTTCGCGCCCCAGGCTTCGCGGGGCTACATGACATCAGGTTGGTAACCGCGTTTCGGCTCCGGGCCGGGTGCGCCTCGGCGGGCAGCTTTGAGCCGAAGACCTGCGGTGATGGATGCGATAAGTTATGGGGAAAGCAGGGAAAAATTAGCTCACATCCACCATTTTGTACCTCCGCAAGATCCACAGCAGGCCCTCTCAATATGGGGTTTGAGTGCTATTAGGTAAAATCAGGGACGGGGGACGAGCCAGGGGTTTGGGCTGCAGGGAGATAAATGACTGCGAGCTCGGGCGCCGCAGCCTCCTTGAGCTTTGTGCGGGAGCCCGCGTCCGGTGCTGCCCGCAGTGCCAGGCTCGCTTGCTCTTGCCTTGTGGCCAGTTACCTTACTGGGTATTCAAGGGGTCCCTCTTTCTTCAAAGGGAACAGGTTCCATGAACCGTTCTTGATGCTTCCAGGGTGTGTGTACATCTCAGGCTCCTGTGATTTGCACGCAGGGAATTATGTTGTAGCTCATTGAATGCGTTCTGTGGGGTAATGGTGTGTATGCGGGTTGAACACTCACATGATTCTGCGTGGATTTAACATATGTTGCTTTGAATTAGGTTGCATGGAAAGAATGGAGGCTGAGTCGTGTGTTTGCCTGTCAGAAAGGAAGGACAAACAAAACGGTAAATGGAAGTGCAGGCTTCAAAATAGGTTGCATCTTAAAACGCAACGTCCTTAGAAGCCTTTCTGAATGAGTCCGTTTTCTCTTTGAAAATAGAATGAGATGGCTTTGGTTTGTGATTTGAGGATTCAGGGATAATATACTTGAGATGCTGGAAATCTTTGAATGGTTTCTCCTTACTTCTTGTTAATCACTGATAAGTAATGATGTGGAAGATAGCCATTTTTTATTTATTTTTCATTCTGAAAAGAATTAGTTTGCTTCTAAATGCAGTGTAATGGAAGAACCGAGATTTTATTTTAAACCACATGTTATACCAAATCATTCTAAGCCCTGCTTTAGCGGGAAAGATTGTTTTAAGCTTGTGGTTGATACTCATAGTCTAGCTTTACTGTCTTTCAACTAAAACAGCAAGTCCTTTTTAACTGGGGTCAGTATCTCAGGCTTTAAAAATGTCTTGTGACCACATTTCCATTCATATAAAATCTAAATAAAATAGCTATCCTTTTATTGTAAAATCAGGCATACAAGGATGTTGGACTATTTTGGCAATAGGGCTCCCTTGATTTTCTTTCATGAAAAGTCAAATCTGTAAAGGAAGTGACAACTACAGTTTGTACTTCAGTTATTTAAATCACTGATGTGGTTGCTGTATTCTTCAGACTTGTGGCAGTAAATCTGGAAATGCGTCTAGGTCCAAACCTAACCTCACAACACCAAGGTATACAAATCCATGCCTATACTGAGTGTTCAGATAATCCTGGGTTACATGTACTAGGATTTGAATGTCTTCATTCCACACTTAGCAGGCCACCTCTTTTCTGCCCTTCTTAAGGAGCCAGTGCTGACTCTTTAAGTGTGAAGCTCTAAGAGGGCATGTGACCATTATTTCTTCAGGAAACCTGTGAGACTAATAATTTCAGGCATATTACCATGGAGACTTTCCTTGTGTCTGTTTCAGTCTTGCTTTGTTATGATCACATTTTCTGTCTTTGTGAAAGAACTTCTTTGCTATTGCCAATACTGCAAGACATTTTTGAGGGCATAAAGAAGGAACTTGCAATTTTATGTGATTTTTCTTATTTCATCTCTTGACCTGCAGGTGGTAAGATGGTCTTGTATTAATAATAAAGGGTAACCTGTCTCAGGTGGGTGATTTCCTGTCCAGACTCAATGTTGGGTTACTGCTGAGCATAGAAGGCCACAAGAAGACCTGTGTCATTCATTCAGCATTTTATGGGGTGCCTTGCTAGACTCTCAGTGTAGAGTTGGATGCAATATAGCTTTTGCCCAGGGAGTGAGGGCTATGATTTATTCTTATTTTAAATGTTAGCTAGTTTTAGTGCTAATTGAAAGACAATAATAAATACTAAGACAAACACCTATAGTGAATATTGAGAGTATGTGGAGTCTTCTCAGATGCAACTTTCTTGAGGGGATAAGTGAGGGGTGGGAATCTATTTTCTTTCCAAATATGGCTCCTTTTAACATGACCATTGATAGAAATAGATGCTACTTTGCAACACTCTGACCTCATCTATAAGAAGTTCTCTTCCCCTTAGCAAATGTGAAGGCAATCTACTTGTATCCAGTTTGTTGCTGTGGGTGTAGAGACTTTGTCACGTAAAATGAAATAGAAAATGAAATAGCTTAGAAACACCAGCTGAATGTGGTGAAATAGCTTTTCACATTTCTGCTGTTTGTCTAGCCATTTAACTTAACAACTGCAGGTATTATCATACTTCATTTTTAGTAAACAGAGTCCTTTATTTGGGTAAACTACCTGGGTTCAAAGACAAGGTAAGCCTTCTCAAAGATGTACTAAATAACTTTGGCAAATATTGCTGAAAATCAAGGGAAATAATTTTTATTTTAAATTTGGGAAATGAGAGATCCTGGGAAATTTCTAGAAATAGGTATTTATATAGCAGTCCTTTTGATCTGGCGTCCCTATCAGACAGTAGGAGCTGTGAACAGAATTGTAAGGTTCCGTGATAGTTTTGTAATGAGACAGCCTCATTTCTAGCTGGAAATAAGTAATTACCAGTGTAAAATGTGATTTATAGAGTGGGCTTGACATTTAACCTTAGCTTTTTGTATCCCTTCGGGATAAACTACACTTTAGATCAAGAGGTTAGATCAGGCACACATTAAACCGACGCGTTCTGGAAAGGGACAGTTAGATGGAAAACTGTGAAACTCTCAGTCATGAAGACCATGCCTTCTGTGATGGTTTTAAGCTTCCAATCTGTGCTAACACATCTAAAAGTAATCCTAAGCATTCACAAGCCTCCTAGCAACCAGAGAAGTTCACAGGCCAGGAGATGAGTTCATTGTTCCTCTTGCATATTAATTTCCCGTTGGTAGTTTCTGGGCAGAAAGGGGGAAATCTTGCCTTCTGTTCAAATTGAGATGAATAATAAAATGAATATGGCATTATCTGAAGAAGAAAAGGGGTTTAATCAAATGGATGGAGGATCACTCTTCCACATTTTTTTAAAACTAGACACTGTGATATTAACTAGAGAAAAGTAAAACTTCATGAAAGGAAAATCTGTATAATGTCGCACACTTGATATATGCAAACATGCTCATGTACCTCTGTAAAGTGATTTTCAAGGCCTCTGACCTTCTGTGGATGAAGCCATTAGAACCTTCTCTGTTACAGCTGTGTGAACTGTGCCTTCTTCATCCCCATGATGCTGCTAATTTTTAGCTTGTTTTCGCTCTGCTCTCTAGTAGCACTGGGGATGGGGGCCTCTTTACATTCTACATATAATTCCACCAGTGTTATAGGGACATTCTTACTGATCAGGATGGCAAAGTAATTTTTTCACTTCCATGTCCTAAAGAGAATGTTCATAGAAGGCTTATGAATGAGAAAGCAGAGCCGTGACACACTTTATTTTGATACTTGTCATTTTGAATACTGTAAGGAATAAAGCAGACATTTAAAATACCATGGCTTAAGGGGTGTGAAAAGAAAAAGTCCTAACCTGACATCTTAAGGAAATTTGGAAATAGTTAAGGAAATAGTTTTGTCTGCTGATTAATGAATATAATCAGTGGGGAGGAATGACCAGCACATCAGTTGATTCGTTTATTAGTTTTCGTTTTATAGAAACTAATTCTGGAGCACATTTGACTGTGTGTTCCAGTTCCTCATGTTCTGTTATTTTAAGAGACCAGAGAATTTTCTGGGAGTGGAGGATGGACACTTGAGGTTCTAATTTGGGCCTGTCACAAACCAGCTGTGTCCCTGGCGAGTAATATGACCTCCCTCCATCTGTAATGAGTCCTGTGGTCCTGTGCTTCCATTACAGAATTGGGCTCTGCTGTGGCTCTGTGATGAGTAAGAGCAAGACCTCTGTGCACTAACACATAAGTTGTTAGCAAAACCCTTTGCCCTTTCCTACTTAATGGAGTCAGGTGCTTCTGTATGTGGGAATCATGCTCATGTTGCAATGAAATCCTCTTTCCTGTTGCCTTCAAACTTTATATTACATGTGTACACCTTAGAGATTGCCCTGGTGACCAGAGCATTGGAAGGAAGATGATAGATTAATACCTAGAAGATTACCGTCATATGAAAATTTTAATAAACAGTATCCTGTCACCTTTTCTCCTTTTGCAGCGATCCATGTTCAGGCTACCTGCTCCAACTGCATTTTAATTTAAACTACCTATGTTGACTGCTTTCATCAGGCTGTAAGTGAGGAATATTATACTTAGTGGTGAATGACTTTATTCTTTATTTCCCAAGAGAACATGGATGTGCTTACAAATAATCGCCTCTCTTGGTATTTCAATATCTTTTACACTCTTGTGAATGGTTTCATTTGAAAAAAAGAATATGAGAATATTGTATGAAAACATTACAGTTTTTACACCTTGAGAGCAATTTGGGCCTTAATAAATTCCTTGTGCCCCAGAAACTTCAGACAATTCAGACAATAGTATGTTCTTTGGTACAAGATTGCTTGTGCTGAATTTGGATGTAACCAGAGAGCAAAATCTGGTTGGGTCCTTGCTAGTGGGCTAATACACTAACTTCTAAGTTTAGGACAAGTGTTTTAGCTCTATCATAGAGATGGTGCGATGCTTAATCTAGAAGTAGAGGTTCTTGTAGTTTATGAGAGTACATGGACTATAATCAACTCTAAATTGACTTAAGCTATAGTAACACAAGAATGAAATGACATGGGTAATTTTATAAAGTAGGTAATAAACTTTTCCTTAAGTAATAAATTCCTAGACTACTCAACATTGGAATGTACAACCAATTGGCCAGAAATCCTATTGATTTCTACCACCTCTTTCTAAAATTTGTCTCTTCCTCTTCATCCCTGCTGTTTAAATCTTCTGTTGTGTTTCATTGTCTTCCAAACTGACCTCTTCTTCAGTCCAACCCATCCTCCATGTATCCCCACAGAGCTTTTGTAACTTTTAACCCTAAAGCAAAATGGGTCATGTTGCTTCTCTTTCCATGTCTGTCATGCACATGAAGGCAATGTAGACTATGAAGTCTTCAAGGCATGGTGTTCCCCACTATTTCCACCCATTCTTCTGCTCCTCACCCCGTTGTCCTGTGCTCCAGGCTCTCAGAGCTTCAGCTATATCTTGTTGTCCTGGTGTGACAATGCTCAGAATGTGCTCTCTAACTCTCTAGGTCAGGTAGAATTCCGTCTAACCCTGCAGTACCTGAGTCTGCCCCTTCCCCTTTCATTCTTCACTGGATCTTTTGGGAGTGAATCGCTCCCATGACTTTGTTCTGTACTTTGTATTAGAGCAGCATGGTCATGTTGCATCTTGCCACCAATTTCCCTGTGTGTCTCCTGTCCTGGGTGGTCTGTTTCTCTAAGGACATATACCTGTCTTATTCACATCTCTATTTTGCCCAGAACGACAGAGCTTGACATCTACCTGGGCTCAGTAAATGTTTACTGATAGAATGACAAAAGCATGACTTCTAAAAAGTTGAATGAAGAGATGTCTCGAAGTCTTAAGGTGAGTCATCTTTTTATAACTGTAGAAATTACAAATTTATATCCTAGGATCTTATCCATGTGTGATCTCCTGCTGTGATTGCTATACAGGACCAGCTGTCCATGAGTTGGTCATTGGAAAGCAGTAAATAATAAGATACAGTCAAGAGTCAAGCAGGGTGGTTGATAGGGTTGGTGTAAGTGGAACAGATTCACACACACACAAAAATGATATCCATTGGAAAAGGCTGCCTACAGGGAGGACTTGCTAGGGTCTTGAAGAAGTGGGTAGGATTTGAAGAGCTGGAGAAGGTTTAGGGTTTGTAGAAGCAGTAGGAACCAAGGCACAAAACTGGAAACAAAAACTGGTATGTGAAATTTGCCACGCTGTAACTTTGGGATGTAAAGAGAAATAGTGTGGAGCTGGGGCAGGTGGACTTTTGAAACTTGAGTGAATATGAAATTTACATGGCAGGTGAGGTTTGTGATTTTGGGAGAGAAACAACGAGAGGAGCGTGTTAAGAAGGTGTATCCAGCAGTGACTTGCAAGGTAAATGGGTGCCATGACCACTCAGAACCTGTAAGACCTGTTGGGAGACAGATGGGGACCCCATGTGGTGATAAGGGATGATGAGGAGCCACCAAAGAACTAGGAATTGGCACATCGCCCTGAAGGTATTTTTTAAAATCATGCCAGTATACCACGTTGCCTTAATCTGTTTTGTGTTAGTATAACAAAATACCTAAGATTGAGTAACTTACAGAGATTTATTTGGTTCACAATTCTAGAAGGTCTGAACAGCATGGCGCTAGTGTCCTGGTGACAGCCCCCTTCTCCACCACCTCCTGTTGCATTACAGCGTGGCTGAAGGGAGCTGGCTACATGCAAAAGGGAATGAACACATGGAGTGTTCTTGCTTTATTGCAACCCACTCTTGAGACAGCTAACTCAATCACATGAGCCCCAGCCCATTCCCACAGAATGGGCATTGGTCCCTGCCTGCCCAAGGGCAGTACCCTTGTGGTATAATCAGCTCTTGAAGATCTACCACCTTTCAGTATTATTACACACACTGAGTACCCAACTTCCTGCGCATGAACCTTTGGGGAACAAATCACATCCAAGCCATCGCAGACCTGTAGCATCATTTATTTAAAATTTTTCTTTAAATTTTGACTCTTTTTTTAAAAACTTAAATTAATTTTAAAAATTCCCTTTCTCTGAAATTATGGGTTTTGTTTGATAATTACATTTATTTCCAATCCGTATTAAAATGAGCATATGACAGTTTCAGTTAAAAATACTCAACTAGGTATCACCTAAAATGAACTCATGTACCTAATTGGAACCAAGTAGTCAAATACCTATAGGCTAAGGAAGGACAGGTGGAAAGGGAAGACCTGGGAGAACAAAGGAATTGGCCATGCTTTGTAGCAGTTCAGCTTAAGAGGTGAAAGAAAATAAAAGATGAATTGTAATTTTTTTGTTGGAAGAATGCAGTAGCAGGACAGTGGGGAAAGTGGAGCAGATGATTTGTACTTTGGAGTAACAGATGAGCTGTCTAAGTAGGGAGGTCTTTCAGGCACAAATGAATAGAAAAGGTTATAGGGACAGGTTGGAGGTCATCCGTGCAGCAGTGTCTGTTGAGAGCATTAGAATAGCTTAGCTTTTTGTACTTTATGTTCTGCTTCTTTGAGGGAACAGATGACTTAAGTTATTTTTATTTTCAGCAGATGGAGGGTCAGTTGCATTCCATTGACTTTGAGTCCTCTTCCAGGTTTTGAAAAACCTGGAAAAGGGAGGAGAGAATTGCTTGGAGACAGGTGTCCTGTTCCTAAGAGCAAAGAACAGTTTAATTTTTGGGTTTGTTTTATTACTGTTTGCATTGATTTAGAAACTTGCTTTGTTGATAACAATAATGTGCTTTTGAGATCCGTAGTCAGATTTGAAAAGAGATCCAGCTATGCAAGTAGCTGCACAAAAGATGAGGCCAGCTATGTAAATAATGTATATTTCAAACATCTGTCATACATCTACTTGGTAGAAAAATTATGGCTCAGGTAACTCATACTCACAGTTAAAATATCCATTTATCTTTCCACTTTAATCCATGATGGCACCTCCAGGCCAAGTTTTCTCTTTTTGAAGATAAAAGAGAGATATTTGGCAGGTGCCTGTGGGCATTAAGGGTAGCAGGTCGTATATGCCCAGCCTTATCCTTCGGATAGCCATAATTTCAGAGGCAGAAGCCAACTAGCTTGCAATTAACACCCCCTCTTCACCCCTACTGCAAATTCCTGTCTGGTTAGTTCCCCTAAGAGCTAATAGACTCTTTATTGCCTTCGGCATATCCACTCTTTGCTTTGAAATCATTTCATTATGAGATAAAATTAAGGTCCCCATAGAGATTGAGGTACGTGGGGTATTTGTTCTTTATAAAAAAAGTTTTATTTGCCCAACATCTAAACCTCTCTCCTATGTCTGTGTAGTTCCCTACTGTTATGTGTTGATGTAATCCCCTCCCCCACCAAATTCTAAACCCTGTTACTTCTGTATCTGACCTTACTGGAAGTGAAGTTTTTGCAGATGTCACCACACTATGTTGCAGTCATACTGGAGTAGGATGAACCCTAAATCCAATATGATTGGCATCTTTGTAGGCAGGAAAACATATCCTGTGATGAAGGCAGACAGGGCTTCCCCCTGCACACTCTGAGATCTCTGATATTCTGTTGTCGTTTTCTTGTCCTACTCTTCTAGACTGGAAGGGGCTCGTGGACATGGCTCATGTCTCCCTTGTCTTGCATTTCCAGTGTCTGGCAAGTGTCTGGTGTGAAGTAGGTGCATAATAAGAATATACATATATAATTATGGGGATATACAGTCTTGCTGATATTCCCAGGAGGTATAGTGAAATCTCTATGTTCTAGTTCATTCTATAACCACAGGCACAGCTGGGACCCTTGGAGGAGGGACGTGACCTGCAAGGCAGTTGTGAGACATCTGTTACCTCACTGCACTCATTCTGGCCAAAAGAACAAACAGGTAAACCCAGGCAGCCGCATCCACTGGGCTGTACAAATACAGACGTCTGTCTTAGGATTTAAAAGAAATTCCAGGATGCATCTTTGAGAGGACTATAAAACAATACAGCTTATTTGAATCCATCAAGTGTCTAGGATAAATGATTCCTTTTAGGTTAGACGCTAATTGTAATGGAGTTTCCTGTTAACCTAGTGAACTCATTTAAATTTTCATTTCATTTGATATTCAAATAATTGAAAGAAGTATTTTGACATGTTTCTACATTTAGCAACTGCTGTTTATAATGTAAATAATAGACATATCTTGATAGTTTTAAAAGTCTGCTTAGCCAGAGAGTGAACAAGCTCAGAAGACCAAAACATTGAAGATGGCCATTATGTCAGATGGATTTTTCCACTTTGTTAATATTGGCTCCAGCTATAAGTTCAAAAAAGTGCTCCCATGTAGCAGTAGAGCATTGTGATTTGGGGCTTTTAAATCAGACAGTTGTATGTTAGAGTCTGGGCACACACTTACTGTCCATGTCACATTGGCAGATTGTATCATTAGTCTAACCTCTGTTTCCTTATCTGTAACATGTGGATAAAATACTATCTAATGAATATATAATTCACAGTTTTTAATGTGGATTAAATGGACAAATGCATGCAAAATAAACAGCATAATGCATGACACTCTGAGAGTTACATACATCCTTGAGATGATATTATTTCTTTTGGGACATAATGATGCAGAATTGGTCATTCCTAAATGCTTTCCATCTGAGGATGCCCGCAGACAACTTGTCCAGGGTCAGATAGAGTTCAAAGTAGCATTAAGTTGGATTCTTAACGTAATACTTGGTATTCATTTAATCAGAAATAAAATATTCCATTTCCATCTGATTTTGGTGTGTGATCTTCTAAGAAAACCTGCAGAATTATTCATTTATCTAAGTGGGCTCACTTGTCCTTGAATTTCCAACTTAGAAAAAATAGTGGAGAATCATTGTATATTCCATATTACTGTGAAATATAAATCTCAGGGAACTTAGTTTCACTTAAAATGGGAAACTGCAACCCTCAACTAATCAGACACAGTTTAATCTGAGATACTTATTTTGACTTTTCAATTAAAGGTAAATTTTAAAGAAGTCTGCGGTTGTGTTTATATATGCAGTGAAGATGGTTCTCACAGAAATACAGTGTGAAATAGGAAAGCAGGAATGCTAAGGTACATTTTCAAGGCCAGTTTTAAAAGTAAACTCAGTGAACTCTGTTCTCTAAGCCAGGTGCATTTTTCCTCTTTTGGTGTTTTTGTTTTTGTTTTTTGGTGATACTGAGGATTGGACTCAGTTCTTTCATGCTGAGTTACATCCTCAGCCTTTTTAAAAATTGTTTTTATTTTGAAATAGAATCTTGTTACTTTGCAAAGTTGCCCAGGCTGGGTTCAACCTTGTGAGTCTCCTACCTTAGCCTCTCAGAGGGCTAGGATCACAGGCATATGCCACCATGCCTAGCTCTTTGGTGAGTCTTAAAAAGAAGTGGTTGTTCCTGTGAACCCTCAGGATTGTATGAGAAATAGAGGGGGATGCTACAATTCGGAGTTCAGTTTTCACAATTGTTAATATTTCAACTCCTTTCCTAGGAGCAGATGACTGACTTGGCAGCCAGACTTGGGGCTCTGGGACATCAGCTTGAGCTGGAGAAGGAGAAAGCCTTCCCTCTTCTATGCCGGTTTCCAAGCTGCCACCTTATCCAAACCTGGGCCATCCAGGATCTGTAGGCTTGAAGCCATCTACTTTTGCTGTGTCCACTTGTTTCCATTTTACCTAGTCATTTTCAACAATTTTTTTCTTCCTTCTAATCAAAGGGAAAATTCTGAAAGAAAATCATAAAGGGTGTAATTAATTTGTTTTCTATGTTTATGGCCAACTAATTACTTCACAAGCTGCTTCTACATATGACTACACAAGTCTTAGCTTTTATCAATAGAAGTATAGCTTCTAGAGAGTGTAGATCTGGTTTCCCCACATGCTGTACCCTGCTTGATGTCAGTGATTTAAATATTGGGGTTGAGGGTTACAAAGAGTGTTTGGGATGTCAAAGAAATAATAAGTAGTGTATACTACCCGGACCCTAAGATGGAGCTGCCATTATCGAATGTCATATGTGCGTGCAAGGCACTATAGAATGGCATTGTAGAGTTGACTGGCGTCATTGATGCTGTGGGATTATTGTAGTGTGGTTAATGGTGACACTGACTTGGAGGCAGTCCCTGAGCAGGTGTCCTTAGGTGCAGCAGTGGGAAACCAGAAGTCAAAGGGCCTGGGGCATAAGCACTGGCTTCTTGGACAGAATAACTGCTCTGTTGTGCTCTCGAAATTTAGTTTCAAGAAGGGAGCCTCCTTATGCTCCATTCATTTTGCCCCCCAAGAAGGAAACCGTTGTTTCTTGAGCAAGTGCTTGGTAGGCACTGTATAACCTACCTCATTTAGACCTCAGAACAATCCTGTGAAGGCAGCCACCAATTAGTATTTTAAGTGCTACAAGGATAAAACTGACATACATTCATGTACACACACATTCATGGTACACATACTTCGCTTTCTATTAATTCAACTATAAAGCTGTATGTTAAACATTTGTAAAACTAACTTATTTTTAAATAAAATACTGTGTTTACTGGTTTCTTTCAATCTCCTAGTGGCTTCTCTTATACTTACCCTAAAGTAGGGGAGCCTCACTTGGGAGGCTTGTGGTGCACTGAGAGCAGAGATTGTAAGGTTCTCTGCATATTCTAATGAGTCTGCCCTTAAATGTGTGTTATTCAAAAATAATCTCTCCTTAGGCAGCTGCAGTTCTTCTGAGAATTACCTTGTCTTCCCTAAAAACCAATAGCAGAGCCTCCTGAAACCAGTCAAGGGGTCAGGTGGGGGATTTGCTGGAGTATTTCCACAATGCTGTTTCTTACCCTTCCTTCTCTTAGCATGATAGAGTGGGTTTCTTCATGCCTGTGTGAGCTCCTCTGCAGTCTTAATTGGTTTGATATTATCGTGAGCTGTCAGTCACGCAGGGAACATCCCTGACTCTTAGAGATGAGATAGTTGGTGTTGCACAAGTCCTAGGTCTTAACTCGTTTAGCACAAAAATGCCTGACAACGTGATGTGTAACTTCGTATGAAAAGAGGTCTTGCACATACATAGTTTCACTCATTTGAAGTCCATTTTTTCTGCTTTTTAATTTTCTCTTGTACTTGTCTTGACTTTTTTAGTTATAAAAAAATTGCTAAATTAGTGCAGTCAAACTTTTGCCATCTGTTTCTAGAAGAATTTAGACTGAACTGAAGATAACCATAGGCCTACATCCAAATAATTGAGCAAGTCGACAGGACCTGACACAATAATTTAAAATAACATTATCAGGGAACAAAGAAGGGGGAGTTGTAAGGGTCTGAATGGTGAAAGATAAGATTAAATACAACATAATCAAGAAATTAGTAAACTGGGAATTTTGGTGAACATGATTAAAGATACAGGGGGTTAAAATTGGGTGAATTGACTGTCTTTGATAAGAATCAGTTCACTGGCTTAGAGTATATTGCACTAAATGTGTATTATAAAATCTTCAGTTTGTGGGGAAAAGATTATTGTGATTTCCTGTCAGAGGGTGACTCCATTTGAAAGAATCCTTTACAGTTTTCTGTAGTATTTAATTGGTAAAAAGGATGAGTTCAGTAACCCATAGCAGCATAGTGAATGTGAAAAATATGAAAACATAATCTTCATTTACTTCTGCTAGTAGAACTTGAAAAATCTGGCACTTGAGTAATTCTTGGGGTGTATAACAAAGTCATACTAACAGCAAACTCTTACTGTTTAAAATGTCTAACAACGATCGTAAAGCTATATGATGTACAGTGTATTGTCTAACAAAGCCCAAATTACTTTTAAATAATATTTAGCAGTTAGAAATTATTTTTTAACCCTTCCACTGTTACATGGCTAGCAAACTAAACAACACTTAAATTCTCTGTATAAGGGTCTAGACTAAAATTACTTAAGAAATGTAACATGGAGTTGTCAGATCTTAACTAAAATATGTGACCTATACTTTTATCTGTACTTTCAACTTTAGAATCAGGACATTAGAATAAAAAATCTCATAAAATATAGAAGATCAAATCCTTTGTCTTTTGTTTTCTAAGATTAGAATTTTTAAATTGTTTTAAAATCTATTGTTTTATTACTGCTTTTTCTTTCTAACAGTTTACTGGGATAGACTCAGTAAATGACTTCTTTAAAGAAAAGAGCTTAGTGATGTAAGTTCACTCCATAGAAGTTGCATTCAGCTGAGCTAGAACACTTTCACAAATTCACTATTCCCTGATCCTCTGAGCAAAGAAATAATGTATTCCTTAGGTGCAAATATATTTACTTCTGTATACTCATTATTAGACATGCATTTTTTATTAAAAAAAGATAAAACAATTTCATAACAAAATAAGAAAATAACAATAGTTAATACATTGCATATTGTTGTCTTCAGAGTAGTTACTCAGAGTACAAGATATGGGCATAAAAAATTCTCCAATCAATATTAGCAGGAACCTTCCTTTTCAATGAACTAAGAGACAGTAATAGTATAAGTCTTGCATTTTTTTTTAACACAGCAGTTCCTCATTCTCCACTCCTCCAGCGCCCACCACCACCTTTTTGTCTCTGTGAGTTTGATCTAGAGATCCCACATGAGCAGAATCATGTAGTATGTATTTGTGACTGGCTTATTTTACTCAGTGTAACATCAGGGTTCTTCCATGTTGTAACATGCATCTGACTTTTCTTTCAAAGGTGGAATAATACTTTTCCATTGTACATATACATTTCTTCCCTCTGTTAGTGGACATTGCACCTGTTCTCACTTTTTGACTTTTGTGATTAATACTTCTGTGAATGTGGATGCAAAAATATCTAACATGTCCCTGCTTCTAATTCTTTTGAGTATATACACAGAAGTGGCGTTACTGGCTCATATGGTAATAACTCTGTGTTTAATTCTTGTAAGGAACCACCAGCATTTTTCACAGTAGTTGTGCTATTTTGCATTTTATCCAACACTGTATAGTTGTACTGTTCTAGATTTTCAATGTCCATGACAATACTACTTGTTATTGTCTGTATTTTTTTTTTTTTGCTAGTACTGATCCCAGTGAAGGTGAGGTGGTCGTAATCATGTATTCTAAGAAGTACAGATATTCACAGCTCCATTCTGTTTCAGATGACCCCTCTTTCCTGAGAAGTTAGAAGGGAACTGGAGTGATCTCTGGGTAGTTGTTTCTTACCAGAGAAACATGGTGAGTGTTGGAGGGTTTCTTCAGAAGACTAAAATTGATTAGTCATAGTGGAAGGTAAAAATAGACACAGCTAACACAAAAAGGACTTTTAATCTTGTGCTTTTTATTTTTTGTGGTACTGGGAATTGACTGAAACCAGGGCCTTAGCACTGAACTACATCCCTAACCCTTTTTAATTTTTTTTTTTGTCAGGGTCTAAGTCACTAAGTTATCAGGCTTGTAGACGTGTGCCACCACACCTGGCTCTTGTGCTTTTATTTGAATACTATTATCTTAATTTTTTCCAAATGAGAAGAATATTTAAGTATGGGCAAATTCAAGTTGTAATCATTCAAATCTTGTCCCTGTTTTCAGTGTGTGATGTGGCATAATGCTATATGATATTTAATATAAACCCTTAGCCTCAGGTTGCTTAAAACAGTTAATAGCATGAATGTTGGCAGTGAACTGCAGAAAGCAAAATGTTGGACTTGCAAAAAGTCACAAGTCCTTATCCAGGGGCTATGAGAGGTGCGACATGATGTTGTCAGGCTACACGTGGCAGGATCAGCATGGTGGTGTTACTGTCCTTGCCTTCTAGATACGCTCACCAGGAGGTGGCCAAGACAGGAACATTCTGTGTAGACTGCAGTTCCTAGACACCATCTGTGGACCAGCACTGAGCTGGTTCCTTTTGCACAATCATCCAGGGAGCTCGTTAAGCAGCCACACATCTTGGCCTCATTCCCCAAGTATTTGTAGACTTGGGATGAAGCCCAGAACTTTATGTTTTTGAAGACTCTCTAGGTGATTCTGATGTACAATCAGGTTTAGTAGCCACTGATTTGCCATTGCACAGGACAGTGAGCCTCTCAGTTCGTTCATTCATGTACTTGCTGTCTTCCTCACACATTCTACAAGCCAGGATCGAGTGCTTGTGTGTGAGGGTCGACATATGGGCTTACTTTAGAGCATTAAGATGTGTTTTTACTTGCAGGAATCCCACTATTTTCTGGAGACATATGGGAGAACATTGCAAGGCAGTGGAATGAGGGTGGCAATGGAGCTGAGTATATAGTGCTGGGAGACCATGTAGCAAGAGCATTCAGCAGAAAAAGAGGAGAGGAGACAAGAAAAGACTCCAGGAGGGGCACAGAGCCTGGAATCATCTCTAAACTGTTCATTGGGAGTCATCCCTACAGGGAAGGACAGTGGAGGCTTGGAGGAGAGTAGCTGAAGACAAGAGGGGTCACAAAGGTAATTCTGTTCCTTTGGAAGGTATAGAGGAGTATAGAGAAGTAAAGACAAAAGAGAGGAGAGCCACAATTTAGAAGAACCTCATATTTCAAGCTGAAGAGCTATAAATGTATGCAGAATGTGAACCACCCAAGAATTTTAAGTAAGGATGTGACATGCTTGGATTTGCATTGGAAGAGATTAACTTGACTGAGGGTGGAAAACGGATTGAGTGGCCCAGTGGAAGAAATTGATAGGCAGATTCTTGAAAGAGTCGGGCCAGAATGTTAGAAATTCCATGATCAATGGTGTCTATCTCTGCTTTGAAGCAGGAAATTGGCCATTTGCAAGGAGATGTGGAAGAGGTGATGGGCAAGATGACAAAGAGTCAAAATAGCAGTGAAGAGAGTTGTGTAGACAGATTGCTGAGCAGCTTAGCCCAGGTGAGGCGAAACCATGAATTTGTGGTGGCATCTCATTTGATGACTGAAAAATCTTCATAAATAGTGTTGTATAATCAGAGTGCCAAAATGGAAAAACCAGACATTGAGGTTGGGCACTTTGCCAAAGCAAAGGATTAAGAGAAATAGGGAAGTTTAAGGTTCCTTTTTTCCCATGCATAGTGAGCTTTCAATGAAGCCAGAGTTGGTGAGATGTCTCCTTCAGGGGATTTGTTCCTACCAAAAGAAGAAGCACTGTCAAGATGTAGTGCATGAGGTGATCCACTGGGTCTGCGTAATCAGTAGGTCAGTTTAGATTCCTCTGAATACTCAAGGAATCTAAATTAGAAAAAAACAGTAGGTGAAAATTCGAATCTTGTTCCCAAACTAAGCTGTCCAAAACTCACTTTTAAAGTTGCTCTAAGAATAATTCAAGCCTGACTGTATTATCATTAAGAATTATTCTGAAGGACATCAGTGCTCTTCCCTACCTGTAGTCAAGAAAAATTGATTAAGCCTTTGTCAGATGTGACTTGTGCATGCACTCTCTCTCTCTCTTTCTGTCTATATATATATATATATATATATATATATATATGATGTTCCACTAGATGATATAGTAAATATAACTAGGACTAGAATTGTACTAATTTGGGATAATTTGGAGGAAGACCTGTTTAAGTGAAAGATTTAAATTTTATAGATGCTTAATGAAATGGAGTCATTACTGTCATGTCCTTAGGCTATTGAATGAATAGATATTTGTAAGTTATTGCCATATAAGAAATTATTCCTTTATTATTTGAAAACAAGTTATTGTTTCCATCTTCAATAATTGATATATCCCTGAAATCTTATTTACACACTTAACTGTACTAATTAAGGAACTGCCACTTTTAACCTGGTCCTTTACCAAATTCCAAATTGGTAGATTTCAAATTAAAACGACATTTTATTACATGGGAGGATGAGGTAATTCTGCATCCTTAAAGACATGTCAGACAGTTTTCATCCTTTAAAAAAAGAGATATGTGTTCCCACCATCTACATGAGGACAGACATTTTTAAAATACTAAAGGAAGTAGTATATAAATAGTCAAGTTAAGTAGATAAAATATTCAAGGTAAATTCAGAAGTAAAAACTGCAAAATTCAGATACAATATTCAAGATAATAAATAAGATTAAAATAAAACATTAAATGCAAGCATGCAAAGTGATAAACGTTCAAGAAGAAACAAATAATAAATATTTCCCCCAATAAATATTTTAGGATTTACGATAGTAATGTCCTCCATTTATTGAAAGTCTGTTAAGTACCAGTTATGTTGTTTCATTTAATACATCAGCCAGTCCTATGAAGTTGGTACTGCTTGTGTATCAGTTAATGATAAGGTATTCCAAGTTGAATATTATATAGTTAATGAGTGATAGAGCTAGGATTTGAATCCAGATCAGTTTTCATGGAATCAACTTTTACTACTTCATCCTCAAGTTTAAAATTAGAATAAAGCAAATGGAATTTTTAACTAGCTCTTTAAGAGAAGTAGAAAATGGGAACTGGACCACACATTAAGGATCAGCTAATTATTAATAGGAAGAAAAAAAAACCCTTGCAAAAAATAGCAGTGTATCATGAGGGTCCAAACAGTGCATCCTGCTGAGCACTATTCATTGACTTGGATTGTTTCTAGCCAGTTCCCAATTCTCTGCACACACACACAGGCTTTTCAATTGGCTTCTGAAAGCAAAGCCAGTGCTGAGTAGCAACTCAGGCCCAGTATGGAGAAGGTGGCCTGAGTTGGGGGACAGACTCTGCCTGTAGCAGCTGTGTGGCTTGGTCCCAGTGCCTGGCCTCTTCCTGTCCCTCGTGTAAATGGGACAATAATAGCATCTATTTCATGAGATTGTTCTGAGGATTGAACACCTTCATAAACCTTGAGGATAGTAACTGGCACATGGTTTGTGCTCCGTAACAACAGTTATTATTAGACTTATATTATGAATAAGCAGCTTTGAGTCTCTAAAAAGAGGTCGTTTATTTCTGAGAATATTTTTTCTTTTTTTCAGAGGTGGTAGACTTAACTGCCAGTAATTGCAATCCCTCTTGACCTATAGGAGTGGTTTGAAAAAGCATGTTTAAAATATATTGGCTTTATGTGGTAGATGTGGCACTTTTTCTGTGCACGTGTTGCTGGTCTGGAAGTAGCAATTAAGTCTTAATAGTCATGAGGTTGCCAACGGATGGTTTTTGATAGGAGGTAGGAGTGTGCGTGTGTGCTGGTGCGACATCCTAATTATTGCCTTATTTTGCCCTTTCTGGGACTTACCCAGGGCTTTACATCTGTGAGGAGCTACCATCAGTCTGTTCTCTCTTCTTCCTTAGGAAATACGCTGGCTTCTATTTGCAGGTAAGTGAGCAGCAACCCCTCAGCAGGCTACAGGCTTCCCACCAAGCTGCCCAGAAATGACCTTGACTCTTGCCCTTCTTGCTCCAAAGGATGATCTTGCAGGTGCTGTGGTAGGACTACTGTGGTAGCTAGTGGTGGTCTGGCTGTTCTGCTGAAAGAACACAACTGCAGGTTAGTTTCTAGTTGAGTAAGAGGTCTTCTGTCTTGTATTGTATTGTTTACTTGTCGGCTATGGGACAGCTTTTTTTCCCCAAATAGATTGATTTTTAGTTCAGATTGTCTATCTGAAGTGCTTTTGTTTTTTTACATTGGTTAAGAAGGAGAACAGCTCAAATGACGGAATGTGTTTGTTTGTTTGTTTGTTTGTTGTTATTTTTGGTGTGGTGTCACCCTCCTGTTCATCTCTGCATCTTTCAAAAGTTTTCATCAGATACCCATGGCCTCAGTGTCCAACTTTATGTGCAGAAGATGAATGGGATTAATAAAACTAAGCAAAACCAACATATGCACATAAGTCTACTTCAGTGCCTGCAGGAGTTTGGATTTTGTTTTGACCTCTCAGGATTCTCGAGAAATACATGTTCTGGTTGGAGAATACTATGAGGAAAGTGAGAGAAGTGAGCCTTAGTGTTTATGGATAAATTGGAGATTTCCCTTATTAATGCGTGATCAGGAAAGAGGGTTTGAATAAATTTCTATTTCTCCTGAGGCACAGATTTTAATCCTGTGTCCTGCAAACCTGGACATGGCCCAGTGACTCAGTGAGCGGGCTGAGCAGTCACTAAGAATCCAACCCGGTGTGGCTCTGGGGATCTGCCCTCAAAGTTTCTGAGACAGAAGGAAATTAAACATTTGGCTTCTCTTTCAAAAATGGTCTTGAAAAGAATATCAACCACTCCTGCTTGATGAGAGGAGTTGAGAGAAAATGATGAAGTCTGAAAAAGTCATAGATCTGAACTAGAGAGAGAGAGAATAACAACTTTGCTTGAAGTGTGGAATACAGAATTTGCTGATGGTTTGGATCACAGAAAATGAGAATATGTTCAGATGACTGTTTTACTTGCTTCATAAGTTTAATATGTATGCTCTTTAATGATTCAAAGTAGTAACTTAAAATGTTTATTTTTGGCGAAAATTCATGGCATATAGTCATAATTGAAAATGTGGAGATTTGCCCAAGACTTGGGGCCTCTGCATTACTAATGGCTGGTTTCTTTTGTGCAGCATATAGGGTGAGATTAAGAGTTCATGGCTGTACCCTGAATATCAAGTGCAGAGCTATAATTAAGTCAAATATGTTATGCTGTGTTTTGATTTTTGTGGTGATATTTGCCTTCTCTTGAATAATCCAGTACAGATTTAGATAAATGTTTTGGAAATTCACTGAAAAGAATGGTCTTGGTCTGGTGAATTTGGAAGAAATACACATTCTCTATACTACATGAAGTGTAATATGTTGGGTCATTGCCATACCTGAGTATATTCTAGGAACATAATTTATATCAATCACCTATTGTTGAGCATAATTCAAGTATCCTAATTCAAGTGGGATCGAGAGAGTGATTGAATCTCTGGCCACAGATCACACCAGCTGCTTTTGAGCCTTTTGTAAACATTGAAACCAATGAACAAAGAGGTTCTTGCTATAGATTTCTGCCTCGCAGTATTCACTGCTGCCCCCACATGGCCCCAAAGGCATCAGAAAAGACCATTTCGCAGCATGGAAAAGGTATGGTGAAGGACTGCAGCACTGAGGAGCTCTTGGTAAATGTATTTCTGAGGTGCCATAGCTATCTTGTTGGCACTGATCTGTGATTATTGTGGTACAGCTAGAGCATATTAAAACTAATTATCTTGCATACATAACTTTTGTTTTTAAGAAGGAAATGAGCCTTCAGTATTAAATTTTAAACTCACTAGAAAAATATGAAGCTATATTTCTTTCCTGTCTCTGTTGGAGAGAAAGTTACCTTTTTTGGATGATAAAGTTGTATTTTTGAATACTTTACCCAAACACTGATCCAGATATGCAGTATTTTTTTTTCCTTGCATGGTAGCTTTAGAATCATATGTGGCTTCTATTGATATCTTCAAATAAAAGAAACTGAGCATAAACTGTATGGATTAAAATAGAAATTTTCATGGGGGGGGTGGGTAATGAAGGTGTCTTTATTAGTATCAAAATAGCCCTTTGCATAAATACTCATTGGATACTTTATTGTTTTGTTGAAATGATTATAAACTCAAATGCTAGCTTGTTAAGTAATTTTCCTTTTAATTTCTCAAAGTATCTTTACTTATCTACTCTAATATATTAATTATGGAGTTACCATATTCTGGGTGCTGTATTCTGTTGATCGATTTAGTGATATCTTGTGTCTAATTGCAGGCAGTATACTGTCAGGTGTTTAGGGATAGTGAGAGACATGTTTCTATTCCCACAGAGTGTACAGACAGTTGGGAAAGAAAGGAACGAAAAGAAATTCACTGTTTTTGGGAGAAAGTGCTGTGGAAGGGAAGAAGCTGGAACTGGGTCTGGGGAGAAAGGAAGTAAGGAGGGGTAGGTAGGGTGACTTTATTAATGAGTTTGCTTGGGCTAGTAAAAGGGGTCACTGTTAATAGTTTCACCTGAGAGCAGCCATAAACTTTGTTTGCATTGTTATTCAAGGCAGTAAACAAGAAACTATAGGAAAATTTGAATTTAGAGAATGGTGGAACAAAAATATGCATGGTGGAAGGCAGAGACAGATCAGAGAGAGCATAAGGGGAGGTATGGAGATCAAGTAAGAGCCATTCCATGGATCCAGGCGCAAGATCCTGGAATGGCAAGGCCACCACTTTGGAGATCCAACTGATCAACTTTAGTGATTGATAGGATTTGGCAGCTGGGAAGGAAGGAGGAACCAAGGATGACACCAGTTTTCTAGGTAAGAAAGAAATCGCATTTTACTGAGAGGGGAAATATGGCCAGGAGCAGTTTAGGGTAGGAAACCTTGGTGAGTTCCATTTTAGAGATTTTGACTTCCAGGTGCCTGCACGGATATATAAATGTAGATATCTGGTAGGTGTTTTTTCCCCTTTACATGTTAATCAGAAAATAGGCCTGCACATACTTGTATTGTCACTTATGCTTTTTACTCCCTATAAGGATCCTGAGCACATGAATTTGCTGTGATTCACTCGAGGGATCATGTCAGTCTTGAATAATTAGTTACTGTTTTGAGCCTGGTAAAGAGTAGTATGCAGCTCCTCTTGAAGCAACTTAAATTTGGCTCCGACATGGGGAACCCAGCTTCCTACGATCAGTATTTCCCAGCTCCCTGTCAGAATCAGGGAAAATGTGGGCGTTTCTGCAGCTTCAGGACTCAAGAAATGTCCCACACAAGGTCTTCTCATTCGAACAGTATTTATAGCTTCTTGCAGATCACTTCTTCCAATACCTTGCATTTATAAAACTTTTATTTTAAAGACCTTGCCTGTATTTTTCCATTTATCCTTAGAATATACTACATCAGAAGTTGGCAGGAGGCAAATTCACATTCTAAATGACAATGGAAAATATAGAGATAATGGCATTGCATTTTGAATGATTTATGGGTTAATGTTTATATAAGCCTAATGTTTGTATTTTTAATGCATATCAATAGAAAAATTTCACCTTAAGTTCCTGGATAATTTCCAAAGCAAATTATCTGATTCACAACCAAAGTTTATTTGAGTTTGTGGACAGATACAAATACCATACCTACCCCCAATGTTTTTTAAACTATACTGATTAAATTTCATACTGTAGACTTAGCAAAAGATATAATTGGGAAGGGTTTTTCTTAAGCATGTCTAAGATTTACGGAAACCTTCTTGCATAAAAATCTATTAAAAAAAGCAGGAAAATTTCATGGTGCAACTTGGATATTACTAATGATTTCAGCTTTTAATATGGTAATTGTCTTGGTTACTTTTATCTCATTGCTGAGACAAAATGCTTGATGCCCAATAGTAAGGAAGGAAGGATTTGTTTAACTCATAGTTTGTGAAGGTCTCAGTACTCAAACAGCTGGCTCCAAGGCAGAGTGGCTTGGCAGAGGAGCAACAGTTCAAGGCCATAGAAGACAGCAAAAGTAGGAAGAGCAAAATGGGCTGGGGCAGGGAGTATAGAGCAAGCCTCTTTTCTTTCCTTGTATTGTAAGCAGGCTACCTCCCTGGGACTGGTGTAGCACTCACATTCATCTCCCTGCCCTCTTGCACAGGCTCAGGATGTTTACAAAATAAGCTGAGTGGCTTGGTTAAGCTTCTAAACTTCTCAAATTAACACAGCTTATCAACCATTACAGTCCATCCCTTGTCAACTTGGCAACCAGATACATTTCTTTAAACAGATTTTCAGATACAAAGACATGCTTATTCTTATCATTTCACAACTTGAACATTTTAAGAACCAGTATTAAGTCTGTCAGCAGTATATTACATTAGAATATAACATTCTGCCCATGATCCCTCAAAGACTCATGCATGTCCCTTTATGCAAAAGGCATTTAGCCCAGCTCTATGAGTTGCCACAGTCCTAACAGTTTCAGCATTGCAGAAAAGTCCAGGTCCCACGTCTCCTCTGAGATGTAAGGCACACTCTTATCTGCAAGCCCCTGTACAAATGGGAAGTTAAACATTTCCAGCATTTAGTGGCACAAGATAAATATTTTCATTCCAAAAAATTACAAGTGGAAATACAAAGGATTGGGACCAAAGCAAGTTCAAAATCTAGCAGGGAAAACATTAAATTGTGTAGTTCTAGATGCAGCATCCCAGGTAATCTGTGGCATATTGTGAGTGCCAAAGGGCTTGGATGGCTCCACCCTGATGGCACTTCTGGTGGTTGTAGCTGCCATGGCTTCTTTCTTAGGTCTGATCTGCTCTTTCCATGCATATTTTTCTCAGATGATCTGTTCCTGGATTTTCCCAACTTCTGGGGTCTCCACTGCAACTTTGGCTTCACATTCACAGCTTTATACATTGCCCTCTCTGGGGCACACTGTCCAGTCTCCCTGGTCTACTGCAATTGGAGTGGAAGCCTTCTTAACCCCACAGCTCTTGCATTCTGCATGCATCTAAAATCAGGGACACATGGATACTACCAAGGTCTGTCTCCACCTGGAGCAGTAGCCAGGCTTCTCTCTCTCTTAGCTGTAAGGGTTGAGTGCCTGGATCACTGGGCTCTCTGAATCGAATTCTGAGGAACAAATTCTCTATGCCACTGCCAACCTGGAACATGGTGTGGCCACCACCATTCTGGAACAAGGTGCTCTACGACTTTCTCCTCAAAGCAAAGTCTTTCGCTTTTGCAGTTTTGAGACTACGAAGAGTGGATATTTGCTGCTTCTTGTGATGCCCTTGGGCCATCTTTTCCATTCTCCTGCTCCTTCTCAGCAGTCAAGATCTCCTCAGCTCTATCTTTGTAGTCCACAGCTTTACTGGAGCTTTTTTTCTTGCCAGATTCACAACATTTTAAATTATCCCGCTGGGCTCTTTACTCTTGATTCTCAACATAGATTTGGCCTAAAGCCCCCCAAACAGCCATGGCCTCAACATTTGACTGCCTTGAAATTTGTCCTATAAAATTAATTATTCTCCTGCCCTTAAAGTCAGTCTCAGGCAAAGTCTCTAAACATGACCAAAATACAAACTTTCTGCCAAGCCATAAAACACATCCTCTGGAGTCCATCAGTCAATTCAGTCCTTCTTCCCTGCAGAAACC
>RJWT010003804.1:0-35276 GCA_004365215.1 Cuniculus paca | reverse complement strand
AGAAGAAGTGAAATCATCTTACCACAGTGATGTATGTGCACCTATGTTTATAGCAGCACAATTTGTAATAGCCAAATCTTGGAAACAACCCAAATGCCCATCAATTGAGGAATGGTTAAAGAAGATGTGGTACTTTTATACAATGGAGTATTATTCAGCTATAAAAAATGATCACATTGAGGCTTTTATAGGTAAATGGGTGCGACTTGAGACCATACTCATAAGTGAAATAAACCAAACACATGTGTAAACACCGCATTGTCTCCCTAGTATAAGAAACTGAAAGACTCAATAAGATACAAAATTCCCGGTAAATATGGAGAAATGGTTCTGAAATCCAATGGTGCTTTTATTCTTTGATTTGATTGGTTTAAGTCCCTTTCCTACTATTTGATTGCAATATGTGAGAAGATAGGATCAGCTCTTTTGAAAAATGGGATATTGCGGTAGCCATTGCTGGTTTCTTGTTGTCCGACTTGAAGGCCTATAATGCTCTTTTGTTTTATCTGGTTTTATATTACTTTGTTTTGTTTGAGTTTATTGTCTTTAAATGTATGAACAACCATTTTGAAGAAAGCAAGAGACACTAGGGTAATCATTGTTAATCTCCTGTTGTTATGTTTTGAAAACCTGTATAGCCTGCAGTGTTCTGTTTTGAAATGCTATATTATGTTTGACTCTATTCTGTTTTCTTTTGCTTTGTTTTGTCTTGTTTTCTTCTATTCTCTTTAAAATAAAAAAAAACAATCACGTGCATGTGTGGGTGTGGGTGTGTATTCTGCAATTCCACATCCAATGCACATGCCTGTAATCCCAGCTACTCTGGAGCCTAAGGCAGGAGAATAGCAAGTTTGAGGCCAGTCTGCAACTTAGGCAAGACCCAGTCTAAAATTAAAATTTAACAAATGACTGCATACCCTGGATTTGATCCCCAGTACCAACAAGGAAACAAAAAAGGACAAAAAAATGTATAGGACTTGTGCCGTTTTCTGAACAGGCATCCCATATTCATGTTGCTCTGCTGAAAGCAAAGAAATGTAACATATATGTATGTATAGTATCAGAAATGTTTTTCCAGTTTTATTAGAATAATTTTGATATAAATGTACCTGCAAAAATATAAAGCAGCTGAAGTTGTGGCAGTCATCAGGACAAGACTGTGTAGAGTGTAGTGTGCCTCATGACCTAGCTCAGCGCACCTGGGTCTCTCTCTCTCACCACCCGGCAGAGATAGTTTGTGCTTGCCTGTGGAAGCACTGCCCCCAGCAGGCAATTCTGCTTTTTAGAAACCTTCAACTGGGGGCACTGTTTAGTAGCCACTCGCGTCAAACTCCAAGTGAGGAACACAGGGAAAACCTAATTCACAAGGTTTGGGCCAAGTGTCCACTGTCCCCTTCAATTAGTTATAATCAAATCACACACATTTATATTTTAACTTGTTTGTGAAAAAAGGTAAAACAAAATTTCATAATGAAATAATGGGAGAATAAGAATAGCTAATACATTGCATGTTGTTATCTTTAAAGTAGTTGTTCAGAGTACAAGATATGGGAATAAAAATTTTTCCAATTGATATTAGCGCAAACTTTCCTTTTCAATGAACTAAGAGACTAATAATACAAATAACTTGCATTTTTTTCTTTTTCCCTCCTTTTTCCCTTTCCCCCATCTTAGTTCCTTTTTCCTTTTGAACAATTTCTTTCCATTTCACAATATCTATTATATATTTTAGGCCTTGTTTGCTCTCAGTTTCTCACATCAGGGAAGCAATACAATGTTTACATGTGTGAGTCTGATTTATTTCACTTATCAGTATGGTCTCATGTTGCATACATTTCCCTATAAAAGTCTCAAATTTGTTCTTCTTTATGGCTGAGTAGTATGCCATTGTATAAAAAGTCACATCTTTTTTATCCATTCCTCAGTTGATGGACATCTGTTCTTTTTTAACTTATGCTCTATAGATCTTTCTCTACTAACACAAACTGTCTTGGTTACTTTTCTCTCATTGCTGGGACAAAACACCCAACACCCAAGATCAAGGAAGGAAAGGTTTATTTAGCTTACAGTTTCTGAAGATTTCAGTCCATAATCAGCTGGCTCCAAGACAGGGTGGCATGGCACAGGGGCAACACTCCAAGGCAGCAGCCAGAGCAAAAGAGGGAGAAAGCAAGCCTCCCCTTCTCCCTTATATTGCACACATGCCACCCCCCTGGGTGTAACACTCCCAAAACGTCCTTGCCCTCCTTTGCACAGGATGAGGATATTTACAGAGTAAGAACCCTGCCTCCCTGCTGAGTCTCTCAGTTGAACTTCTAAACTGCTCAAGTTGACACAGTGTATCAACCATAACAAAAAGCATAATGAAACAACAACATCAAAACAAACCTATTTTCTGTTTTTGAACAATAATTCTAGCTTTTAGATGCTGGTAGTACTCCTAAGTTCCCACAAACCAAAGTGCATTCTGCGTGTGGAAACAGCATAGCCTCACCACTACCTCTGCCTTTCCAATTAGTTTACAAAACACAGCAGCCACTCAACAAACTGACACTTGTTCCTTTCTGCTTTGGGTGTTCTGCAGGTGGTGTGCTCCCTGATAGCTCTGAGGATGTTTTCACCCACTGTTTTGGATTATCAAATAACAGCAATTTCAATTTGGAAAGTAAATGGAAGCATAGGTTGAAAAATAGATTCTAGCTATTTAAATTTCTCACCATTCTTAGGTACTCTTCAAAATTAAGAAATTATTAAAAGGCATTATTCATTTATAAATATAATTTAAAAATCTACACAATTGACTATTATAAATTGATCATCTGATTAAGTCAAAATGTCTCACATTCAATAGACTCAGTTTACTCCATTTTCAAAAGCTTACCATGTTATAAGATAACAGGATTGGTACCCTAAGGAAATGGGAACATGAAAGATGTAGTTCCCAACAGTATTTAATAATTTTATTAAAGCTCTGTGTCTTGTGAACCCATATTAATAGAAGCAGGTGAGAGAAAGGCAGCAATTAATGCATACAGCACTAACCTCTCGTGACTCAAATTCACGTGGCTTTGGACAAAATTAGAGAGTATAAAATTTAGAAATAAACTTCTGAAGTAATAAATGAACACATCATAGTTACCTATAATTAGTTGGACAAAGGAATGTGAAATATGATTTATTTAATAATATACAAGAAGAAATAAGTGGTGAATTCAGAAAGAATTCATGGACCCTCAGGTTATACTCTTTGTGGGAATATATAGTATAAATTATTTTATCAAGCTATATGTATAATATTGGTAGCATTGGTCAAAACAGGAAAAAATAGGATGAAAAATATAAAAATTGTCAAAATTCTCTCTCTGCTTCTTTCTGTCTCCCACAGTTTAAAGGCCTTCTAAGTTTTATTCTTTCTTAGTTTTTTCTGACCCTAAACTCTAAGAATTCTGTGCCATCCTGTTCCGAGATGTATTTACTTCTCATTTGTATTTTGGGGGATTGGGAGAAGGGAAGAGATTTGCACTTCTAATGTCTGCCCTGTGCGGATTCCATTAGGAACAGACCTCCAGGCTGTTTATAATATAGTGTTTGTCTTTGGAAAAGAGCAGAACATGTCTACTTACTTACCAATCAGAAGCCTTCAGTTTTTCTGAGTTATTTTAATAACAGCAGCAGTGATAGCAAAGTTCCATGGAATGAAGCCCTCCTAGACACAGATAAAATTATCCCATAGGGAAAGCGTGTGGTAAGAAAGACCGCAGTGCTGCACATCTACATCTGAGTGTCCCGCGTGGTCTCCTCAGCTGGCCCCATACCCAGCTTCTAGAAGTGTTCTTTCCCTATCACTTGGTTCCAACAGAAAACAAGGAAACAGCTAAGTAAATAAGCAAGCAAAAACCTTTATTTTTTCATATTCTTTGTGGAATTGGCTATAAGAAATAGACAATTTAAAATTACAAGTTCATAATTTTAGGGAAGAGTTGGGAAAAGAAATTATATGTAAAATATTTTGTACAGTGAAATACATTCACATAACATATTTTACAAAATATGAGCCATTCAAAAAAATGAGTCTTTGATTCTGTAGTTATAACCTTCACATAGAAGTCAACTCCTTTTTCAGAATTTTTTGTTATTGCATATTTTCAACATATGCAGTTTACAGTCACCTTGGGGAGCGGGTTTATGTACATAATTCCGCTTGTTTCTTTTTTTAACTACCATCCCCCCATTTCCCTACTGCAGTTTTCAGTCTTGTTGATATTAATCTTAGCTCATTCATGGCATATAATGCTTCTATTCATTGAGGTTATTAAGTTCCTGTACATGTCATATCTTTATTCAGCTTACTTCCCCTTCCCCTTCTCCTGACCCCTTGTCCTTGTTCCCTTGCATCACTTCCCCATTGCAAGAGATCCCTCCCCTTGTCCCCTTCCACCCACCCTTCATTATTCTGTTAGTACTTTGCCTCATTCAAATGAGAGATGCCATATGGTATTTAAGATTATGTATCCTATTGTCTTGGTTTTTTTCTCGTTGCTGGGACAAAATACCTGACGCCCAAAGTGAAGGAAGGAGAGGTTTATTTCTTACAGTTTTGGGGCTTTGAGTCCATGCTTAGCTGGCTCCAAGACAGGATGGCGTGGCTGAGGTGCTGCCCTTCATGGCAGCTGCAAGCAGCAAGAGCGAATCACGCCAAAGAGGGAAAAATGCCCCCATTCCAACCTTACATTGTATGTGGGCTCCACCCTGGGTGAGTGCAGGACTCACACCGCCAATCCCAGCACTAGACAATGAGTCAACCACAAATGCTAGATTCAGCCACTTCCATGACTACATGAAGCTTGTGGGGGCCATCTATATACGAACCATAACATTCCACCCCTGGCCCCCAAAGACTCACGTACATCCCTTATACAAAAGACAGTTAGTCCATCTCCATGAGTTGCCAAAGTCCCAACAGTTTCAGCATTGCTGAAAAGTCCAAGTCCCAAGTCTCCTCTGAGATCTAAGGCAAACTCTTAGTTGCAAGCCCCTGTACAAATGAAAACAAAGTTAAACACTTCCAACATATAATGGTGCAAGATAGACATTACCATTCCAAAAGTCACAAACAGGAATACAAAGCATTGGAACCAAAGTAAGTCCAAAATCCAGCAGGGCAAATGTTAAGTCCTGTAGCTGTATGTCCAGCATCTGAAGCAATCTGTGGCAAATTAAGAGCTCCAAAGGGCTGGTGTCGTTCCATCCCCAAGGCACTTCTAGTGGTCACCAATCCCATGGCATTTCTCTTGTGCTGGTTCTGCTCCCCCATGGCAGGTTTCCTTAGATGATCCATACTCCTGGCTTTTCCAAACATTTGGAGTCTCCATTCTGGCTTCACACTGACAGCTTCACACACTGCCCTCTCAGCAGTGCACTGCCTGGCCTTCCAGGCCCTCTGAAATTGGGGTGGAAGCCTCTTTAACCTCAGAACACGTGCATGCTCCATGCACCTAAAACCAGTGCCACATGGATGCTGCCAAGGTCTGCTGCCGGCTAGAGCAGTAGCCAGGCTTTCCTCTTTCTTGGCCATAGGGGTCAAGCACTTGGATTGCTGGGCACTCTGAACCTGATTACAGGAACAGATTCTCTATGTCGCCGTTTTGGAACCTCATGTGGCCTCCGCCGCTATTCTGGAATGTGGCGCTCTGTAGTATTCTCCCCAAGGCAAAGTCTTTTTTACTTGTGCAGTTTGGAAGCTGCAAAGGTCCGAGACTTGCTGTTTTCTGGGATGTCTCCAGGCCATCTTTTGTATTTCTTTGTTCCTTTTCAGTAATCAAGGTTTCAGCTCTATCTTTACAGTCCACAGCTTTTCGACCAAACTCACATTTTAAATTACAGTGCTGGGCTCTTTGCTCTTGATTTCCAACATAAATCTGGCTAAAAACACCCAACAATAGCCATGCCACTGCCTCAACATTTGACTGCCTTGAAATTTCCTTTGCCAGATTAATCAGGCCATTGCCCTTAATCTCAGTCTCAGGCAAAGTCTCTGGACATGAGCAGAATGCAGACAAACTTTCTGCCAAGCCATAGCACACATTGTGTGGAGTCCAACAACCAATGCATTCCTTTCCAGCAGAAACCTCCGGAGTCTGGTCTTTACCAGCAGGCTTTCTATCAGCCTTCTGTTCTCCTGAGCTCTGACCAGAATCTCCCCTGCAGAACAGCCTAAGCTGTTCCAGGGCTTCTCTTTTAGGCGACATCTCTGAACATTTCCAAACTCTCCCTACAAGCCATTCCCAAAGGCTCTTGAACCACATGGTCAGGTACAGTCACAGCAATGACCCCACTTTTGGTACCAAATTCCGTCTTGGTTACTTTTTTTTGTTGCTGGGACAAAATACCTGATGCCCAAAGTGAAGGAAGGAGAGGTTTATTTCTTACAGTTTTGGGGCTTTGAGTCCATGCTTAGCTGGCTCCATGACAGGATGGCATGGCTGAGGCGCTGCCCTTCATGGCAGCTGCAAGCAGCAAGAGCAAACCACGCCAAAGAGGGAAAAATGCCCCCATTCCAACCTTACATTGTATGTGGACTCCACCCCGGGTGGGTGCAGGACTCACACCGCCAATCCCAGCGCTAGACAAGTCAACCACAAATGTTAGATTCAGCCACTTCCATGACTACATGAGGCTTGGGGAGGCCATCTGTATACAAACTGTAACACCTATGTTATGAGTTTCCTAATAGCATAACTTCATTTTCTTCACTTGTATTCTACAGATACAAAAGAATAAGTTTTGTGAGTTTTACAGTATTATCAAAATTCATTTTAATCATACAGTGAGAATGCCAATAAGTAAACTTGCAAAATATTTTATCATAAGTAATTGTAATTGTATTTATGTGATCTTGTAAGTCTTCTAAGTAATTGTATTTACCTGATCACATTTATCACAGGAGTTGTTCACTTTGATAACACCCCAATAAAAGTATCTAGATAGAATATACCTAACATATAAATATTTAGATGAAATAAATTCTTACATAAAGTGTTCTAAAATTTGATGTAAGACATGTTTCCACAAAACAGCTTTAAACTTCTAGTCAGATACATGTGGAACCTAGTTCACAAAAGTGACAAAGAGAGATAAAATGAATTTTCTCTTTATATAGCTAAAGGCAAGTACAAGTAAATCAGATAAAAATGTGCCAGGAGACAGTTTCTGTTTTTTACATTTTTAGTAGACCTTTATTATGACGACTTGTAATGATGAAAGTATCATTGTATAACTCCATCAATAAATTCTCTGATTTCTGAGATTATGCAACCCTAAAAATTTGGTGGGTAAGTTTCTCCATACCAATTATAACATATGAATATTACTTCATAAAATTATTGAAAAGGAATGTGGATAATTGAAAATGTTCACCTAAGTTATTTTAATATAAATTTATAAAGAGCTCTAATTTTTTTGTGTGTGGTATGAGGGTTAAACTCAAGGCCTTGTGAATGCAAAGCAAGAACTCTACTACTATTTAAATTTAAAAATCTTTTCAAAATTATAAGTTGAATGATGAACTATAAAACTAATAGTGGCAGGACCTGCAGAAGTTGCTTGGACCTGAAGCCAGAAAAACCAGTCATTCGGGAGCTCCAGGTTGTGGGCGGACCCGCAGAAACTGGTTGCTTCCACTCCCCTGCACATTTCAGGCAATATCGCGTAAGTTCCTAAACAGCTTAGATTCCCAGGGCCTGACCAGGTCTGGTCCCGTGCAAACCCCAGGTGGCTTGGTGCCCAGCTCAGTGCAGAGACACAGGCGCCCAACATCGGATATACGTAGCCAGCACTGGACAGAAAACACAAACAGTCTAGCTTCGGAGAAGTTTTGGCCAGTGCTGGGATGCCTGGGACCACACTACACGTGGGTAGAAAACTCAGGAATATGCCAAGACGAAGAGGGAGAGGGCAATCTCTGGTGTCCAACCCAAGCAGCACGCAATTCCACAAGAGGAAAACATGGAGATCAAGAATTGCATACCTGAAATGTCTGAAGTGCTGTCAACTGAAGTGAAGAAACAACTTCAGGAAGCTATAAGAGAAATTACAATAGAAATTCTATCCCAGGTAAAAGAAGAAATGAAAACCATAATAAAAGAAATGCTATGCATCTCTAAAGAAGACAGAGATAAAAAAATAGAGGAGCATAGGAAATGAGGGAAACCATGAATGAACAGCATAAGAGAGATTTAGAATGTATGAAACAAATTCAAAGAGATATCCAGAAAATTAAAAATTCATTCGAAAGCTGGCAAGCTGATATGAAGGAAACTAAAGAAAGACATTCAAACTTGAAGACAGGTTTGCAGCCTATGGTCATGAAAGGAAAGATCTCTTAAAAATAACAAGGTCACAGGAAGTGACAATTCAACAGCTGGTGGACAACTCAAACATGCATAATTTAAGAATTAAAAATGTGAGTGATGAAGCAGGGGTCAAGACAAATGACATCAGGACCTTATTTACATATATAATTTATGAAAACTTACCAAAAATAAAAAAAGAATATGACATTCAAATAAGTGAGGCATCTAGAACTCCAGCTAGCCATAACCAAAACAAATCTACACTCAGACATATAATAATCAAGATCCCAGAAATTCAACTCAAGAACACAATATTAAAAACTGTTAGAGAAAAGAAACATCACCTATAAAGGAAAAGCCATCAGATTCACAGCAGACTTCTCAACACAAACCATCAAGTCAAGGAGAGGCTGGAGCGAAGTAATTCAAGTCCTGAAAGAAAACAACTTCCAACCCAGACTGATGTACCCTGCAAACCGTTCCTTCAAAATTAATGGAGAAAGAAGATACTTCCATGACAAAGAACAACTCAAGGAATTCATGACCACCAAACCAACCCTACAACCCTACAAAGATTACTAAAGGACATTTTAGAAAGAGAGAGAAAGGACCACGGTCTCAGGAACAATGACAGAGGGGGACCATCAAGTGGGGCCAGTCGATTGAATGGAGAAGAAAAATAGGGAGCCAATGGCAGGAAAATAGCATGGCAGAGACAATGCAGAGCAACAGGGCCTCAAGGCACCAATAGAAAGAAACAGAGGCATAGTGGATCAGGTGACAGGTTCCATCAATATGCTCTATGCAAGACACACATTTAGCTAGAAAAAAATTCATAGTCTGAAAGTCAAAGGAGAGAGAACAATGCCCTATGTGACAGGGAGCCAGAAAAAAAAAATAAGGGTAGCCTGCCCATTAATTGCAAAATGGATAAGACATGGTATTTTATGTGGTGGAAATCTACTTAGCTATAAAGGAAGATGACCTCAAGGCTCTTGTAGGTAGATAGAGGCAACTGGTAATAGTGCTAATGGATGTAATGGACCAGAGTCACAAGGGTAAATTTTGTGTTGTCTCCATAGAATAAAAACTAAAGGTGTTAGTGGGATCCAAAATGCACAATACATATTGGGAAAGTCAAAGGGGTGAAATCATCTAAAAAGAGAAGGAATGACCACTATTAATCTGTTATCATGATTTGAAATTCAGATTGTATTCATTGTTCTGATTAGTTTCATTTTATTCTGATTTGTTTGATTTCATTATACTTGATGGCATGGACAGCTATTTTAAAGATAACAAAATATATACTTGCAGCCATCGAGGATGTCCAATTATCTTGTTTAGAAACCCTATATGGCTTTCATTGTTTGTTTTGATTGATTTTACTCTATTGTGTGTGGTTTGATTGTAATATGTCTGAAAGTGTAGGCAACTATTCTGAAGATAAGAAATATTATGGTAGCCAGTGCTGTTTTTCTAGTTTCTTGAAATTCTATATTGCTTTCATTGTTCTGCTTTGTTTTGTTTTGTTTTGTTTCTACTGTTTTAGTTTGTTGTATTTTGTTTGATTTTCTTTATCCCTGATGGTATGGGCAGGTATATTGCAGAGAACAAGAGGCATTATGGTAGCCTTATCGATTGCTTTTTACCCTGTTTAAAAGTCATGTACCGTGTTCATTGCTTTGTTTTGATTGACTTTACTCTGTTTTGTTTTGTTTGATTGCATGCTTTTCAAAATTTAAAAAAAAAAACTAATGGCAAAATTTATACAATTAATTTGACTGAATTGGTATTATTTTGCAAGCTAACCAAATATTATACATGTATATGATACATGTTAATGTGAAAAGTATTCAGAGGTTAAAATATATACATATATATTTATAACAATTTTTCTACCCAGTTCCTCTGTTCATACAACTATATAATGGTTAACATTTTAGTATCTGTAATACCAGTATGCTCATTTGGCTAAAATATACATTTTGTTCTTTATGTTTACTCCTGTTCTCTAATTTGCCAATACCGGATAATCATTTTTTTTCATCATTTTATTTTTATGTTGTCAAATGTGTCTCATTTTATGAATAACCCAAGACAGTACAGAGAATCTTTCACATTGTATTTTAATACATCTTTATACTGGTGAAAATAAACTTATGTTTATACCAGCAAAATATCTAATCATGAGTAAGAAGCCAGCAGAGAAAGCTACTTGTAGTTCATATTAGAATGTACCAGTGTAATGGTAACCATAATTAAAATGATATAATCTTTGAATAGTGGTAAATCGTTATTGACAAACACGTTCTAACTATAAATATGCCTGCTCCAGAAATAATACAAGTTAAAAGTAGTGAATCTAGCATGATTAAATATGGAGGTAGAAGTTGGAGGCTAAGCATGTAGAGAAAGGAATAATTAAGCAAAGGAATGTTGTAGAAAGACTGGAGTTGTTGCTGCTCTGCCCCTTAAAAGAGAGCTAGAAACACTACCCAACAATTCAATACAGTAGAAAAAGAAAGCTGGTTGTATAAGGCCTCATGGAGAAGAGAAGGAAGTCATTTATGCAGCAGGTATATAGAGGTTTTGAGGGAAAACCTAAAAATTTATTGTGTGGAAATGGAGTAGAAATAATATACGTGAGAGAATAAATCACTAAGTTTCCATAATTAAAAAATGTATCATTCCTTAGTTTGACAAATAATAAATAGAATCTAAAATAATCAAAAAATGTTAAACATATGACAGTAACCAAAACATCTTAAAAACAATTATAACTGCAATATCTATAATATGGTTTTTGAAAATATCAGAATACATTTTATGTATTACCCCTCTCCCCCAAAGCAGGTGAAACTAGGGCACAGAGTAGATTGAGGGAAGGGACAGGAGAGGAGTTATTGAAGTTTATTATCTGTATGTGCGATACTACCAAAATGTAACCCATTAACCTGTACAACCAACATGCAGTAATAAAGATATGGAGAACATAAAATATATGAAAGGAAAAATCAAAATATAAATGAAAGTAGATGACTATAGTGAAAAATCTTGGGTAATATTGCAGTTTTACAATATTTAGACTTAAAATTAGGAATATAGGATGCTTTTTTATTTATACAGGCAATTTATTTTAAACAGTCTGTTGTACTTTCACTGTACAATATTTGTACTTTAAAAGTATGAGTCAGAAGTATTTTATTCTTTTGCATAGAATTATAAATTGAGCTTCTTGAAACACATTCATTTCCATTTAGGGTTATTCATTTCCAGTTTGTGGTAACACTACATTTTTCATGTTATTGTATCCTATAACTTTGCAGCTGTTATTCTAGAACTTCGCATTTCTTCAATTTCGTCAATGTTTGCTTTATAAATTTTGAGGCTATATGATTTGGTGCATATGTGTTTATAATTTTTCTGTCTTTTGTATAACTGATGATTTTATTGATACATATCTTTCTTTGTCTCATAACAATTTTTGACTTAGTATTTTATGCTATTTAATAATATTATATTTATTCCATCCCTCTTCTGGTTACAATTTATGAGGAATGTTTTTCCTCTGTTTACTTTCAGTCAATTTGTATATTTACTCTAAACTAAACTTTTTATAGGTAGCATATATTTAGATTACCTTTTCTTATTTATTGTGCTAATCACTGCCTCTTTTTCAAAATTTTATTTTATTTAAGTTTATTGGTGAAATTGACATATACATAATGATCACATTTATTATACAGAATTTGTATTTGTACATGATATATCTTGATTCTTCCTTTTTTTCATTCTCATTCCTTCCTTTCAAGCTCCTTTCCCCTCCCCTGTTCACAAAGCTATTTTTGTTTTGTTCTTCTTTTCTGATTTTTTTCTTTCCCTTTTTTTTTTCCCTCTCCCCCCCTCCTTAGTTTCCTTTTCCTTTTGAGCCATTTTTCCCTATTTCACAGTATCTATTGTACATTTTGGTTCTTATTTACAATTTTGGTTTCTCACAACATGGAGATAATGCAATATTTACCTGTGTGTCCAATTTATTTCACTTATGATTATGATCTCAAGGTTCGTCTATTTAGGTATAAATGTCTCACTTTTTTCCTTCTTTATGGCTGAGTAGTACTCCATTATACAAGAAAATCACAGTGTTTTATCCATTCATCCGTTGATGGACATTTGGGTGGCTTTCAAGATTTAGCTATTACAAACTGTGTAACTCTAAACATGGATGTACATATATCTCTGTGGTATCATGCTTTTATTTCTTCTGGGAAGACAGGAACAAGACAAGGATATCTACTATCACCACTCCTATTCAATATAGTTCTGGAAAAGTTGGCCAGAACAATTAAACAAAGGAAAGAAAAAAGGCATAAAGGTAGGATAATAAGAAGTTATTTGCAAATGACACGATACTATGTATAGAAGATTCCAAAAACTCCACCAGAAGACTTCTAAATTTAATAACCAGATTCAGCAGCATACCTGGATACAAAGTCAATACTCAAAAATCAATAGCATGCATGTACACAAATAATACAAACTCACTGAGAGAGAAATTAGGGAAACAATGTCCTTCACAGTATGATTTTAAAAAAATGAAATACATATGATCAATCTAACAAAGGAAGTAAAAGATCTGTACATTGAAAACTACAGTACTCTTAAAAAGGAACTCTAAGAGGATATCAGAAAATGGAGAGATCTCCCTTGCTGTTGGATAGTAAGAACCAACAAAGTGAAAATGGCCGTACTCTAAAAATTGCTGTACAAATTTGATGTATTCTCAATCTAAATACCACAAGTGTGCCTCACAGAATTAGAGAAAACATTCCCGAAATGTATTTGGAACCAAAGGAGACCTAGAAGAGCAAAAGCAATTCTGGGCAACAGAGGCAAATCAGGGGACATCCCAGACTTGAAATTATACAGTTTTGTTCTTTTACATTTAAAGTAATTAATGATGAGAATGGAATTTTCTATTTTTCAGTTTTCTGTATTTCTTGTTTCTCTCCTCCAGTCATGCTACCTTTTCCCATGCTCAGTTGATTTTTGTATTGTGCAATTTTAGTTGTTTTTATAGCCATTTATTCATGTATTTATTTTCTTATCATTATAATTAACCTCTTAAATTTACAATCATACAGTTGAATTAATCTCATTGTATCTTTAACAAGGTTCAAATGTTGTCTTTGTCTCTTCCCATTGTCTTTTTCACCATTTACTTACTCATGCATCACGTGTACATTAATATGATTCTAACTTATTAATTATTGCTTTTTCTTTAATTTTGTAAAAGCCAGAGAGAAGAATACACTGCCCACGAATGCAATAACACTGGCTTCTATATATCTATCTATCTTTACCACTCTTCCTTTTCTTCACATGACTTTAAATTATTTTCAAAAGCTATTGTATTTCCGCCATAAAGACTCGCTTTAGCATTTCCTGGAGGGCAAGTTTACCAGCATCAGACTCCGACAGCTTTGCTTTGGAAATGTCTTTAATTTCTCTTTTGGTTTTAGAATACATTTTTCTCCAGTGTTGAATTCTTGGCATTTTGTTTTAACACTTTATTTTTATCGTTCCACTACTTTCTGGCTTCCATGGTTTCCTTTATGGAAATCAGCCCTTATCCAGGATATATGTTACAGGGAAAGTACATTCTTTCTTGTTGTTTTCAAGGTTCATTTTTTTTCTTTGATTTTTCCAAAGTTTTATTATGATCTTACATTGTGGATATGTTTTTGTCTTTCTTGGAATATATTGGATGTTTGAATTCATACAATTTTTTTCAAAGATAGGAAAATTTTGGTTATTGTTCCTTCAAACATTTTGTCTTACTCTATTTGGGAACTACTGCTATGTGTATTCAGTATACTCAATCTCTTATATAATTCTTTCTTTAGCTTACTAAAATCTGATACTGAAAGCCTTTAGTAGCTTTTGAGTTTGATTATTGTAATTATCAGAGATAAAGCTTCTAGGAATTGACATCCTGTATACCACCACAGAGATGGGAAAGAGAAAAAGGAAAGGACAAGTTAAAAATTCAGTAAAGTTTTGCTACCATTTTAAGTTACCTTTCCATAAAATGCAGCCTTCTCTTGGTTTGTATGAAGTTGATTATGATAATTTATGTTCACTTTAAGGGATCTTTTGGAGATGTTTTCCTTTGGGGCTACTTGCCAGTTACTTGTTGCTGACATTATTTTGTGCATAGATTTTAAATGAACCTCTCTGATGCCTTGTTTTTCTGTCAGTGATTGTTTGGAAATTCAGAACGATAGCTTATTTCCTGTCAAACTGAGCCATGTTCTCCAAACTGGCAACGAAAACCTCCCTCACCTTTTCCCTTTCAGAAGTAACAAAATTTGCTGTACAGTACTTCTCATTACATTATCATTCTCATCCCTGAGTTATGGAGTATGTTAGCCAGTTTGAAAGGTCCAAGTGCAAGCTGAGTGAGAATTAATTAACGGTTATCTAGATTCTTTTTTTTTTATTATTTTTTTATTTTTGCAGCCCCGGGTATTGAACTCACCACCTTACGCTTGCCGGGCAGGCACTTAGACTGCTGAGCTAGATCCCCAGTGATTAACGGTTATCTAGAACATCTACTAAAACCATTACCTGGGTAATGCTAAAACAGAAATGAACCTTGTTTTGATTATTTGGGATTCAAACAAAAAGAAAATATCCTAAAATATGTGTCTACAGTGAAAGAAAGCTTCTAATAGTCTCAAATATTTCTAACATGATTACATGTCATAGATGCTCTAATATCAAGGAGAATATGCATTTTAAGAATTCATTATCAACCAAGAGATTGTTGGAGGTGGTAGAAAGAGGGTAAAGGGAAGTTAATAGAATTTAGATATGTAATGTGTATGTACCAACTCTGTCATAGTTACTTTTCTTTCGTTCCTGAATACCTGACACTCAAGGTTAAAAGAAAGAAATGTTTATTTAGCTCACAGTTTGTGGTTTCAGTCCCAAATCAGCTGACTGTAAGGCAGGGTGGCATGGTGAGAGGTGACAGTTCAAGGCAGTGGTAGACAGCAAAAGCAACAAGAGCAAATGGGGGGTGGCAAACCCCTTTTCCTCCCTTATATTGTATGCAGGCTACCTGCTCTAGGGCGGTGGTAGCACTAACACCATCTCCATGCCTCCTCTTGCACAGGCTCAGGATGTTTACAAATTGATGACCCAGACCCCCTGCTGAGGTTGCTTAGTTAAACTTTTCTACTGGACACAATGATTCAGCCATTACAACATCCTGGAGCATGAACAGCCACCCTAAGGCATGTCCTCTACACCCTAAGATGTGGAACTGCTGAGTTAGTTCATCTTCTAAACTTCTCACATTGACACAGTGAATCCAACCATAACAAACTCCTTATAGTGAATGTAATAACTATGTTTTGCAAATATGTACTTTAAAAATAAAAAGTAAAATAAAAAGAATTGATTGCCCCTCCTGCTAATACATGGAAATATAATTTCATATTTATTCAAATTTAATAAAAAAATATAGCTTGCAAATACATGCTCCCAATTATTCAATGATTCTAGAATTTACCACTGTAATATATAATATGGTAGCACATAGTATAATATTTAAATTAGGTCTTTAGTTGTCCAAATGGTCTGAGTAATGGTATCAGTTAAAATTTAGAAGTGATATACTTTTCTCGTTGTCATTCTATTTTCTTATAGAAAAAGGGAGAAGAGTTTAAAATGATAGAGAAGAGTTTAAAATAAAGTCAGTGTTTATTCATGAAGTGAAAAAAGCTACATTATTAAAGAATCTTATAACCAAAGTTCTCAGACAAAATGAAAATGAAGAACATTAAATTTGATATTTAATGTACGTTGCAGTTTTTCTATAGTTATGTGGAATTTTTGTGAGCTATCTCTTAAATAGTTTATTATTTTTCTGCATGATACATTTAACTACTTCAACCTCCCAGTGATGTTATGTTTAATTAATCATTATATACACAAGGCTGGAGTATACATGATGTGTTTCTTATGTTACATTTTCTTAAGTAATAGTTCATGAGAAAAACTTCATGACCAATTTTTTAGATTTTGTTTTTTTTTATGTTATTTGTCTACCGTGACTTTTATTTTTTATTTTTATTTTGAGTTTTTTTTTTGGTACCGGGGATCGAACTCACAACCTTGCACTTGCCAAGCAGGTGCTTATAAATCCTCAGCCAATTTTTTAGATTTTAAAATAATTTTTCCTTAATATTTCCATCTAGTTATATCTATATACAGCTTCTAAATGATATATGTATACATATAAATTTTTTCTATATGTTTCAGCTGTAATAGCGTTTGATAATAGAATTTGAACATTTTTGCATAAAATATTAACTAGTTTGCCAAACACTTATAAACATACCAAAATTGACAAGGGGCTGCTTGACTCTGAGGGCACAGTTGCTCTCAGAAAGACCGTGTGCACTCTCCTGGAACCCAGACACCCCAAGGCACACGTGTTAAACAGGTGTTCCAACAACCAGCTCCGCAGCTGCAGAAGAAAACAGAGTCCTCCATACACTGGTCACTGACACTGCAGGGTGGTGGTTCGGAGGGCTTGTCTTCCTTAGTAGTCACGTAGCGAGCAGAAGGTTGTGAAGGAAAGGCTCGCAGAGAGGCCTTGTAGGTGAGGACAGGAGAAAACTGGCACCTTCTTGACGACTAGAGTTGGTTAAAGACTGGGCATTGTGTGGACTATTTCTTTTCTTTTCTTTTTTTAGATCAGCATATATTAGTGAGAGAAAGAAAGAAAGCTTCTGCCTGAGAGAGAGACAGAAGGGGTCCCGAGTAGGTTGCCAAAGACTCTGTCTTTTCTAGGGACTTTTATAGAGTAAAACCACGAGGTGAGACAGGTCCAAGAAGGGGAAAACCAGGAGCTCGCCAGGTGGGCATGAGGTGGGACAGAGCTATGGTCAACCAGTAAGATTAATTGCTCAGGTAAAACTGATTAAATCAGGAACAAATTGGGAAGTGAGTCATGTAGCAAGCAGGCATGCTTAAAAAGCAGTGACTCTTCCTGTAGGGGATTGGGATGGTGACTCCTGAATTCCTCAGGGTGACAGACTTATTTAGAATATCAATGATTAGGATGTGGGTTATTTGTTTGATTTTTTTGTGTTAAGGTGAGCTATTTCTGGAAAAATCATAGTAAAGTTTCTTAGAGAGAGAGAGAATGGTTTGGTTTTCAGGGTTCAAAACTTTTGCTTCTGAGTTTCTCACTGTGCAACTTCCAGTTCTTGGAGACAAAGCAAACCAGAATTATCCTCATGGAAGAACATATGTGCTTTGTCTGACTCAGGGACATCAGTGCCAGGACCGCGGCTTTCAGAATTTTGAGGATTTATGGCCTTTTTACTTTCCGTTTCTACTGAGATTTCAGATACAATTCTAGTTCCTACCAGTTCTGTGTGGTTGAACATTTTATTTTACTTCCTAGAAGATTGCAGAAAATGTTTTGCCTTCAGTATTTTAAAATTTCATATTGTGTCATGGTATGAGTTTATTATAATTCATTTTACCAGGTATTGGGTTATCTCTCTAAATTTGGCAACTCATGTCCTTCAGTTCTGGGAAATAGTTTAACAATTTTATTAATTATTTCCTACCATCTGTTTTTCTTTTCTCTCCATCTGCACATTCTATTATTTGGTCCTAGGAATTCTGGAAGAAATATCTATGTTCTACATTTTGTATTATCAATTTTTCCTGTTTATTTTCTTTAAGATTTTCTTAAGTGTTATCTAGGCTTCCCTTGACATTTTCATATGATAGCTTCTTTGCTTTTTAAAGTTTTTTTTCTGGTTTATAGTTCAATGACTAGCTACCCTTTCATTTCTGTAAGGATTCAGTTATAGGTTTTGCTTTTCCAGTGTTTTTCTTCCCAGTTACTCCATTTCACATTGTTTTTATGTTGGTTTTTTTCACGCATTTTCAGTGTTAGAGAGCTTGTTCAGATGTCCAGTTCACATGGACTTGCTGCCCTTGGTGAAAAGATGCACTGTAACAATACCACTTTCTATTGGTGAGCACTAAGTTTTCAGCTGTCACCTTCCCTGTGAAGGATATGGGTGGACCCTTTTCAGGTAACTTCCAGTTTCCTGTTAGAGCCCTTCCTGTGCTGTCTCTGAGCTGCCTGTCCCAGGCTGGGGACCCTCGGTTCTTCTGGAGCGGGTGTCGGGGTGGAGAGCTGCTCTGGACTCTCTGCCAGCACTGGTGTTCCTCACCCTTGCTGCCTTCTGGGTCTTGCAGCATAAGCCTCCAGGCTGTGACCACACTTTTGCAGGGGTGGAGACCTAGCAATTTAAAGACTTAGAGAACAATGCCCACCTGGCCTCTGTACTTTGTAGTCAGCATCATTCTGATGCCCTCGGGTACCGCGGTATATTGCGCACCTCCTGAGCAGATTTGTAGTAGACAGGATTTCAGCTTCACCTGTCATAGGGATGGGACGATTGTTTCTCAGGTCCACTTCTCAGAATTCCCAGTTTCCGGTAGTTGTTGTTGTCTTTTCTCCAGTATTTTTTTCCTTGTCTGTACCTTTTAAGGACTTTCTTTGATAGGTGTTTCTAGACTTTTACTAAAGACACAAAGTGATGTCCTTGTCTTCCGCATTTCACGGTAGGCCTGAAGTGCACTGAAGAGAAAGGCATATGTGTGACAGGGCTTGCACACATGTGTGTAGTGTAAACGCTTGTTAAAAACCTGCATTCCTTCCTAATGTTTGCAGTTCTCAAAGTCACAACCATAAGAAGTGGATGTTTATCTCACTGAAGGAAATTATGTGCTGAAACTGGGTGACTCTTGTTTGTTTTGCTTTTTTTAAACAAAAAATCAGAGAAGTCTCTGTATTTGTCATAAACTATTTGCAAAGAATATATCTACTGATCCCAGTGATTACTAGTCAGATCACCGACAGGCCTGGAGGAACACTCCTCAGACCTATCAGTTAAGGTTCAGAGGGGGCACCTGAAAAAGTTGGGCCACAGTGGAGCCGCTGGACAAGAGGCATTGTGAGACCCTGGCCTTCTCTGGAGCTGTCCCATCGGTGCTCTCACCTAAACTCCTGCCTCTGGGGGTTACAGAACTGTCAGGATTTCCCCCAGGGAACACAGGATGCCCCTGCCTCTGTGGCAGTGGCTCAGCGGTGGGGATGCGTGCCCAGCTTCTGTGTAGGCTCCCTGGAGTTGGAGCAAAGAGGGATGACTCTGAGGTGTCCTCTCCTTTTGGCTTGCAGTGTGCATCCTTGTCCCTGATCCCTCACGAACACTTTGTGCCAATGTGACCATTACTCGGGAAGTGCAAGGTTTCTCACTTCTACTCTTCCGCAGATTCCCAGTAAGCACAGGAGATACATGCCACACGCAGCATGCAGAGACCGCAGCTGCTGAGAGGTCGGGGAAATGCTGTTGTCAGTGTGTGCTCCTGCTCTTTACTTTTGGGAGACAGACTTGCCTTAGTCTGTCAGAGCTACTACTCAGAGAGCCAACTACATAGAACAAAGCTATTTGGGTGTTGTTTTTCCTGTAAAGTCACTGAAGAGGAGATATATTAGGTTCTGCTAACAGCCTTTCCTCAAACAAGTGAAGGATCCACGCATCAATTTAGGGACTCCTCTCCTGGGAACCATACCTCAGGGGAATAGAAAAACGGTAGAAGGGCTGAGTTTTAGGGACAAAGATTACTGCTTTCCTGTCTTCCCTTACTCTTCTTTTCCACTTTATTTCTACATGCCAAAATTCTATCCATGTTTCAAGTGCCTGATTAAACTTGGCTTCTTTTAGGAAGGTTTCTTATTTTCTCTCAAAATAAATTTTCTCCCTCCCCACCAAATTTCATACCACCTTGTATCTGTCTTGTGACAACTCTTTCTACTCCTAAAATACTTATATTTTAATTATCACTCTCTAAGACCCCTCAGGGAATAACCACATGACATGTACTTCACTGTCCTTTGCAGTGCTTAAATGATCACCCCTCTGTAGAGAGTAGCAAACATTGCATGCCAAAGAGAGAGAAAATGGGCAGTTTCTAGACACAAGGACAGCTACCCAGCTAAAAGCATCCTAAGCAGCAGTCTGGTGATGTTCTCCAGCTTTAGAAGCAGAAAAGTGAAGTCAGAAAACCCCCTGGAAGGAGCAGTGATACAAGATTTGTTGGCTGTGGAAGCAGAATGAGGAGCAGGATTAGGAAACACATACCTCCAAATGCATACCTAACCTCTATCATGTCTCCCGATGATGTGAAATAACTAATAAAATAGCAAGGTCAGTGTCTAAGCAAACTATGTAGGATATGCTCACATTAAAATATATTTATTTTGTCTTGTGAATGAATGAAAATTCCAAATAAGCAGAAGCCATAAATATGGAACAATGGAAAAATGAAGTTAATTGGAAAAGCACACGAAGTTAAACGGAATCAAAAATAAGTACAGAGTTACAGAAAAAGATAAATCAATAACACCAAGAGATCTAGAAATCAAAGTGGGCCAAGGTCTGGAAAGGATTTTTAAATTCAAACATGTGTATAAAGGTGTAGTATGGTAGTCATATCAATAGGCTCATTAGTTTGAAATGCATAAATTGTATTTTTGCTTTGTAAGTATTCGTTTTCAGACATAAAAAAGACAAATTATCAATAATAAGGAAACAAATAGTATTTTTAAAAATAAGAGTAGAAATCACAGCAATTTTAGATTTAAAAATAGTTCCCACAACTGGGGCACATGAAAGGAGAATTTAATTTTTAATATGTATTGGAGAACAATCTGAAAATATTGTCATTGCAGCTAAAAATTAGATAGACCTCAGGCTGGGGTAAGTGACCATTAGAGTACTAACACACTTTTCCAAGGTGGAGCTTGGGAGACTTTTCCTTGTTGTCCCACTTGCACCCTATTCTTTGTACTCTGCAGTACTTTCTTTGAAGTTGCATCTGTTGTTGATCTATTCAATCTTTTCATTGACCAACAATAGAGACTTTATTTTGAAAAGTTACATAGTAATGACTCAGTCTTCTAGTTGAAACTGCTAGTTTACTGGAAAAAATAGCACAGCTTTGCAGATTGATAGGATTAAAGAACAGGCAACCTCCTCTCTGTGTCATTGTAATCTATTCAATTATGTATCATCTCTGCACTAAAAGTGACCATCATAAAATCATTCTCTTAACAATGACCTGTCTTTCAGAATAGGAACAAACAAACTTACCTCCTGCTAGAAGGAAAGCCTGTATTAAGGTGATAGAAAGCCTTTACTTAGGAGTCCAACATGCTTGATTTTTAGGTTCAAATCTACTATCCACTTTCTCTATATTTTTAAACTTAGAATTGCTGTACATCCACTTACTGATTTGAGATATGAAAATAACACTTCATAATGGCATATTATTAAATCAAATAATACACGTAGAGCACATAAAATTTTTATTTGAAAAAAATTGCAGTTTTCAAAAATACAAAAATATTGAGTTCCCTTAACGGTGTACAATTCTACTTATAAAATTATCTTTGTTTATAACCATGGTCATGTCTTTTTCTCCTGGCAAAGCTACCAAATTTGCCTCCTTTCTTTCCAGTTCTGGTGTTGGAAGTGCTCCATAAATTGATTTCTTGTAACTGTCCTGATTTGATCCATTCTATATTTACTTAGATCGAAGCAGCCACTTAACTGCTTTTCTTTTCTATCTACCACATAGACTCCTTCTTAAACATGTTCAACACCAACTTCCCCTCTGTAATTCTCCAACATCCTCTAACAATCACAACTATGATCTTTACAGTTTTAACTGTCAAATTAGCCTGCTCATATGTTCACATACTTGCTTTAATGATCCTTGGTATCTCGTTTTGACACTCCTCTATAGTGCCAGCCTTTTATGCTCTGGAATGTGCTCCAGGTGCCCACTGGGCCGAGTGCCACGCTCTCCCTCTGTGGTGGTGACATACTGCTTTTCAAGTCATGTTCTGTTATTTCCCCTTTAGCCTTTGTCAAAGCAGCAGGTAGAGAGAGTCTCTGTTCTTTTCCCCAGGGAAAGGATATAAGAACATGGAAAGTAAAAAAAAAAAAAAATCCTGAAATTATTTCCAAAGTCTAAATAGTGAACTTGAAAGGATTCAGAGGGTAAACAAAGTTTTTGGAGAAATGAGATTCGAGATGGATTTAAAACCTTAGCTGTTGTAGAAGCGAGGTGAGGGTTACAGGTAGTAAGTATATGAGAGTAGAGAGAGTGCTTTTCATACTATTTTTTACTTTTATTTTTTTTATTACCCAAGGAACTTGAGTACAAAGGTGGCTAAGAACTAGAACTGAATCAGTGATAGGATGTGTGTTACACACCTGAGTACACGTGCCAGGCTTTGCTGTATCAGAAAACCCTGCCTAAAATTGGCCTAGGCCCTCAAGAGAGAAAGGAAATCTCAAAAATGACTGAGCTTAACGTGGTAAGATTTACCTCAAGAGCAGTTTCTCAGTCTGAGTGATGTCTGTGCTATTGCTTGGAATTGGACATTGTGGGGACACTTTTGCCCAGAAACTGGCAAATTCTACAGGTGATGCTTTCAGCTATACACAGACCACTAAACACTGGTTGAGGTGTGGAACTAGAACAACTCAGATTTTTGAAGCACCTATCCAAAAACTTGTATCGTGTCAATTACTGTTAATTTTGAGTTTGACAGCATGCATATAAAGAAAAGGGAGAAAAAGATACAACCAGCGTGTCAAAATACATGCATTTTTCAGAGGAAAAATGAGGGTTCACTGAACCCAAACTTAGTGAAAATTCTTTCACTTTCCCCTTACTAAATCCCAGGGTGATTTGAGGCACTGTGAGACTAGCAGCCCTTTTTTTATTCAAATGGTGGCAATTCAGTTTATCTGATATACTTGTCTTTTGGTGAGATTTTTCTCTAAGCAGCAATTTACACACACACAGACACACACACTCACGTTCCTTTGTACAATTTCTTCAGTAATACATAATATTGTGATTGCGTTTTCTCATTAACTAAACACACTAGCCATTTTTTAACATTCCAGCTTTTCCAGTTCAACATTCTACATCTAATTTTATATAAGTAAGTATTTCCCAATCAGAAAGCGCAGCATGTAATTTTGCAATATTGTCAACCTGATTCTAAGGTTTATATGGTCTGGGGTGCAACTTAGTGGCAATGTACTTAACATGTGTGAAGCTCAGAACTCAATCCTCAGCAGACAATAATAAAATAAACCAATCAAAAAGTAAACAGGTGAAGTCCTAGCTATCTATCTATCTATCTATCTATCTATCTATCATCTATCTAAAAATCAGTATATGTATATTTTCTATGTATTAAAAATTTATATGTATAGATATTTTATACGAAGTTTTTATAGAAGACACAGCTTTCACCAACACAATGTTGAAAGAAGATTAAAGTTAGAGAACTGAAATTATCTGACTTTCAGACTTGCTACAATGCTACATTAATTAGGATAGCATGGTACTAGAAAAAAAAAATTCAAACTTCATTAATGGACCAGTGGAGAAAGACCAAAAACAGACCCACATAATTGTAGTCTACTGATCTTGACTAATGAACAAAAGTAGCTCAGTGGAAAAAACATAACTTTAAAGAAAGTTATTGAAACATTGAACATTAACATGCACAAAAAAGAAAAATAAATCTAAATCCAATCGTATTTTTCACATAAATCTCAAAATGATATAAATGTACAGTGGAAAACTATAAAACTCTTAGAAGATAGCTTTGGGAGAAATATTAGCACAGACATATCTGATAAAGGATGGATGCCTAAAGTACATACACTCAATACTGAACAATGAGAAAGAGTAGTAACTGTTTACCCATGATTGGAGAGCGTAATCTGGTGGGAAGATGGGGAGATCTGTCAGAATGATGTGTTACGCTAAAGTTCAAGGAATCAGTTCTGGTCTTATGTAGCACAGTAGGGTGAATACAATGAACAATAATTCATCACATATCTCAGAATAGAAGACAGGGTTTGGAATGTAATCCCATAAGCAAGGATACAATTTCAAGGCAGTGGATATACTTACACCTGTGTAAAATAAATAAATGAATAAATCACCCCATATTGATCATTACTGGCTGACTACATGAATCAAAATATCACTTTATAACTCATAATTAGATGTATAAACTATGTGTCTATAAAAATAAAGTTAATTAAAATTTTCCTTAAAAATTTTCAAGTCTTAGAAAGAAGGCACACCAACAATGACATAGGATGTCAAAGAAGCGTAGGAAGAAATGCTTGACATCCCATGTGATTAGGGCAGTGAAAATTGAGCCACTGAGTCATGCTAGCTCATTTATTTATTTATTTAGCAGCACCGGGGATTGAACTCATGACCTTGCACTTGCCAGGCAGGTGCTTAGTTCATTGAGCTAGATCCCCGGCCCTTACATGCTAGCTCTTGAATGGTGGAAATCCAAAGCACCATTGGAACTGCTGAGGTGGAGCGAGAACCCTCATTCACTGCCCATGGGAACACAAAATGGTATAGCAACTTCACACAATTTAAAAAACCTCTTTCAGATTTCTTAGCATCTTATCTAACAAAGGTCTTCCTTGTTTCTTACTCAAATGAGTTGAGAACATGCATCTACACAAAAATCTGCACACAACTATTTGTAACAGCTTAACTTATAATGACAAAACTTTGGAACAAGCGGCTGTCCCTCAGTAGCCGAATGGATAAATAAATTGTGATAATATATACAACTAGATATTATTCAGAATAAAAAATAATATGAAAGTATAAATAGCAAAAAATGTAATTTGTAAATGAAAACTCCATGCTAAAAGGCTACATATTGCATAATTCTAGCCGTGTGACACTCTGGCAAGGGAGCCCCCCGAAGACCTCAGAAGAGACAAGTGGTTGCCAAAGTCTTCCAGGAACAGAGATGAATATGATCAACTGACTCAAGTTTAATGCAGCCTATGGGCTGAGGCTGATAGTAATGTGACAGGGCTAATTCCTGGATGGTCATAACTGTGCCTATTGGTGCATGGTGTTGGTGTTGGGTGAGCTCTGTTTGCTGAGGGATAGGCATCTGAGAAACTCCATGCTTCCCACTCAAGTTGTGCATAAAATTAAAACTTCTCCAAAAAAGTCTATTAGTTAATAAAGGAAATATCCAAACACTTTGTCACACAGATTTTTTTCAAATGAAGATGTTAAACTGAAGATGTTCAAGAGGTTTATTTGTTTATAACTATTAGCAATGTGTACTTCTCTTTTGAAAATTTCCGTTTATCTCATTTGCCCACTCATAATTGGATTATGAGTTCTTTTGGTTTTACACTTTTCCTGTTCTTTATTCTAGATGTTAATCCTCTGTTGGAAGAGTAACTAACAAAATGTCCTGCACTCTGTAAGCTATTTCTCCACTCTGGTGATTGTTTTCCTTGTGGTTCAGAAACTTCAAGTTTGATGTGACCTCATACTAATTATTATCTCCTGATATACTGGAATGTAAATCAATGTAGCCACTATTGAGGCTCCTTAACACATGAAAATGCCAGATGACCCAGCTTTACTACTCTTCTGGAGGAATTAAGTACTCGAAAGACTTAAAGTCAGCACAACTTCACACTGATGGTTTTTGCAGTTCAATAAACATAAGTGATAAAGAAAATATGGTGGAGTATTGCTCAGCCATAAAGAAGGAAATGCTATCATTTGCAGGAAAATGGATGGAACTGGCGATCCTCATGCTAAACAAAATAAGTCAGATTCAGAGAGACAAGTCTCACATATTTTGTCTCTTGTAAAGAATCTTTTGGGGGCAATTATGTGCAACTAGTGGGAGACACTGGACAAACAGAGTGATGGGGGGGAAGAAGGCTGAATAAAGAATGGAAAAGGGGATAGGTATGAGCAAATGATGTCATTCACATATATGAGAAGATCTCAATGAAACCCAATATTCTGTATAATTGACATGTACAGATAACAAAAAATTGGGTATATTTTTATTTTATACTTAATGTCAATTTTTTTCTCATGAGAAATAATTTTTTTTGATCTTTTTATTCATAGACTATTTTGGTTCAATTTTATTTGAATAAAGTCAGAAAACGATTAAGTGATTAAAACAATTTAATGGAACAGAATTTAAAGTTAAAACAAAAAAATGGTTTTTACTTTGTGTTCATTGATTTCCATAATAAGGACAGACATACTGTCTTCATTTTCTTCTCTACTCTGTGTTTTTCATGGCTGGCCTCTGAAAATCAACATCGTAATGAATCTGCAGTTGAGCTGGTCAAGACTACTGTATGAAAATCACCTTCACCTTAAAATTTCTAATTTGTAGTTTAATACTTTTTCAAAAGCATTGTATAATTATTTGACTTATTTTTTAAAAATCTAGTAACTAATTTAAGTATTAATAATGGGATATTTTTAATATGTTGAATTAACTCCAAAATCTGAAATATTTTACAATCACAGACTTGGCATAGGTCTTTACTCTTGTTACATAGGCTTCTATGAAATAAATACTATTTTTCCTTCATGTTACTCAATTCTCTTACTAAATTAAAACACTTTATAAACATTCTGTTTCTAATTATCACAAGCTTCAGTTTTCTGAAAGAAGGTCATACATTTACACATGGTCCACTGTGTATCTGTGTATCCCCTTAAGCACTGCCCTGCCCACGTGAGGATATTCCTCCTGCTAAGTATATGTATCAGAGAGTGAGGTTTCTTTGGCTTGTATTACATTTCTATCATCTAACCAAAGTATTTTTCATTTGTTACAAGACAAAATTTATAACAGTAAATACTACAATCAGTTCTCAATGAAAGAGGTAGTAAGTTTGTAAGAGAAATCATGCCTTGTAGATGGGACTCAGAAAGAATGTAGTTAATAATTAGGAAAATAAACTTGATGACCATTGTAATTGAGGTCACATGCTTAAGTTGAAAGAATTTGGGACTTCTCTCTTAAAAATTTTCCATGTTTTCCCTTCAATTACACTTCAGTGGAGAACAGTAAGTAATAATTGTTGCCACTGTAGGTACTGATATCAAATCCTCTATCTTCTTGACATACTGCATTCTAAAGTATTCCCCTGGCAAGCATTCATATCATTAAAAAGAAACAATAATTTGAATAGACTCTATTGTGGTTTGTGTCTGGATGTCCCCCCAAAGCTTCATGCAGTCACAGTGTCAACTGTGCCTACTTTCAGAGGCACCTGAATCTAAAGCTTTGGTTGACTCATTGTGCAGTGCTGGGATAGGAGATGTGAGTGCTACACCCACCCTAGGGTGGGTAGCTTACATACAAATAAGGAACAGAAAAAACTTGTTCCTCCCTTTTGCTCTTTTTGCTTTTGCTGTCTTCTGCCACCATGAACTGTTGCTCATGTGCCATGCCAACCTGCCTTGAAGCTAGCTGATTATGGACAGAAACCACCACAAATTGTGACCCAAATAAACCTTTCCTCCCTTAATTTTGGGTGTTGGGTATTCTGTCTCAGCAGCAAGAGAAAAATAACTAAAAGAGAATTTTGTACCAGAAGTGGGGTTCTTGCTGTGACTATACCTGACTATGTTGTGCAAGAGCCTTTGGAAATGGCTTATGGGAAGAGATTGGAAAGGTTCTGGGATGCAGGCTGAAAAAACAGAACTGAGATGCCTTAGGCTGTTCTGTATGAGAGATTCTGATAAGAACTCAGAAGACCAGAAGGCTAATAAAGTTCCTGCCAGTAAAGACCAGGCTCAGGACATTTCTTCTGGGAAGAAGGACTGCATTGGCTGTTGGACTCTAGGCAATGTGTATTATGGCTTGGCAAAAAGTTTGTCTCTATTTTGCTAATGTCCAGAGACTTTATTAGAGACTAAGGTTAAGGGCAGAGAACTAATTAATCTTGTAGAAGAAATTTCAAAGCAGTTGACTGTGGAGGTGATGACATGGCTACTGTTGGGGGCTCTTAACTAGATCTATGTTAAGAATTAAGAGCAAAGAGTATAATGAATTAAAATATTGGGAGTGTGACCAGAAAGGAATCTCTGGTAAAGCTATGAGTTACAAAAATAAAGCAGAGAAAATCTTGGTTGGTGAGAAGGAAAGGAGACTAGAAGAGATAGCCTAAGGGCATTGCAAGAAGCACTGAGACCCCATTCTTTGAAGCCTCAAAACTGCAAGAGTGAAAGACTTTGTTTTGAGGAGAAAGCCTCAGAGCACAATGTTTCAGAATGGTAGTGGCCTAGAGAATTTGTTCCTTGGAATTGGATTCAAAGTGCTTGGCAAAGCATATACTTGACCCCTATAGCTGAGAGAGTAAAACATGGTTATTGCTCCAGGTGGCAGCAGACCTTAGCATTGTTCAGGTGGTGCTGGTTTTAGGCACATACAGAATACAACAGTTGTAAAGATAAGAAGGCTTCCATTCAGATTTCAAAAGAAGGCCTGGGAGGACAGGCCAGTGTGCCCCTGAGAGGGCAATATATGAAGCTGTGAATGTGAAGCCAAAGGTGCAGTGGAGGCCACAGAAGTTTGAAAAAGCCAGGAATGTGGATCATCTAAGGAAAGCTGCAAGAAGGGAACATAGTGGGCCTAAAAGAGAAGTCATGGGAACTACTATCACAGGAAGTGCCATAATGGCAGAGCCTCACAAGCCCTCTGGAGCTCACAACATGACACAGATTGCCTCAAATGCTATGCAGGGAGCTATAGGACTTAACGTTTGCCCTGCTAGATTTTGGACTTGCTTTGGTCCCAATCCTTTGTATCCCCCTGTTTATAACTTTTGAAATGGAAAAGTTTACCATGTGCCATTGAATGTTGGAAGTGTTTATCTTTTCAGTTGTGCAGGTGCTCACAGCTAAGAGTTTGAGTTATATTACAAAGGAGACTTGGGACTTGGACTTTTCAGCAATGGTGAAACTGTTAGGACTTTGGCAACTCTTAGAGATAGACTAAATGCCCTTTACATAAAGGGATGTGCATGAGTCTTTGGGGGACCAAGGTGAAATGATATGGTTTGTGTCTGGATGTTCCCTCAAAGCCTCATGCAGTCATGGAAGGGGTGGGCCTTTCAGAGGTGGCTGAATCTAGAATTTGTGGCTGGTTCATCATTTAATGCTGGGATTGGGGGTGTGAGTGCTATACCCGCCCTAGGGCAGGTAGCCTGCATACACTATAAGGGACAAAAAAGAGGCGCATTCCTCCCTGTTGCTCTTGTTGCTTTTGCTGTCTTCTGCCACCATGAACTGTTGCCATTCTGCCTTACTACCCAGTCTTGGAACCAGCTGATTATGAACTGAAACCTCCACAAACTGTGAACTAAGTAAACCTTTCTTCCCTTAATTTTGGGAGTTGGGTATTTTGTCTCAGCAATGAGAGAAAACCAACTAACACAAGCTCAGTGCTTAAGTCTGCTCTTATTTATTCTGTATTTTTTAGTTATCTTTTTTAATCTACCTATTCTTTAAAATATGTTAAGTGAAATATATCAGACACATAAGCTTAAATATCACAGGGTTTCTATTATATGAGAAACCCAAAGCATAAATAAAAGAGCAAATGAAAAGTTAGACAGTAGGTAATAGAGAGATACTGTAGATCATTTGCCGATGGACCAGGGACCAAGAGATGGAAGAGGAAGGAAGGAAAAACAGAGCAAGGAGAAGCTAAAGCAATGATGTGTCATGTACAGATGTCAACTCCCCATGATGAATGTTGTCATTATGCAGTGCAAGCATGTGCTAATGAAAATAAAATGCTGCTGCAGAGCTGCATGCAGGTCCAGTGGGTCATCTATAGTGAGTTGGGGAAGGAGGCCCACATCCACAGAACTGGGAAGAATAGACTGTGCAAATGTGTTGTCCTGTAGCTGCTTTGAGGACACCTCAACTGAGCTGGTTTGTTTTGACTGAGTTCAGAAAGCAGCTGCAGGAAACATAGGTCCCAATCATTAAAAGTCATGAAAATATCACACTGCGTTCAATCTTCTAGGAGAGTTCCAGTCTTTATTTGAACTGCCATGAAGTCCGTGAGAATTTTAAGAACTTTCTTAGAGTTTATAGTTTGCAAGAAGAAATTATATTTGAGATTTACAGTTTTTCCATATGTAAGTAGAAAAATGTCACCAAAATACTATGTGTAATCCCACTACATAAATGTGAGAATTTTCTTCCCTTTTGCTTTGTTTCCTTCCTTCTTCCATCCTTCCCTTTCTTCCTTCTTTCCTTTTTTCTTTTCTTTCCTTCTCTCTTTTTTTTCTAGCTGAGAGAAATTCTTAAAAAATGAATGCTCTTCAAAATTTTACAAGTGTTATTTGGGCACATGCTTCAGGACTTCTGTGAATACATTTCCAGTGAATTTTTAAAAATAGAATTGTGAAAGGCAGATATTTATTTATTCTAATCATTTCTAGTCAATATATCCTATGTGCAAAATCCATAACAAATGGTTATCCTTTATAATGGCAATCGCTACATTCGTGTGACAAATATTCTGGGTCAGGCACATTCAATGCATAAGTAGCACGATCTTCTCACTGATACAGCATTGTTAGTCTCATCATTTTTTCATCTGCATCTTATTTAGTCTTTTAAGTGACACTTATTGTGGTCTTACTGTTTTCTAGTTAGATGAGGACACTTAGGCTTGATAACTTTAACTGACTTTTAAGAAATCATGCATGTGGAGGAATAAAAATAAAATATTCTGATTTTACAGCCAAAGTTGTAATTATTAAAATGAAACAAAAGAAATTAAAGTCTTAGTTTAAAAGCAATTTTATATTTTGTACAGTTCAGGTTATTTTTAGATTATTTAACTATTATTTAAATTAGAGACTTTTAACTGTAGATTGTTTCATGCAGATAAATTATTGTTAAGTATTGCAGAGGAAATTCACCAAACATATTCAGCTCCCAGAAATTAGCTTTCATTAGAACTAGGCTTTACTCAACACTATTAGATGAAAGGATTTTTTCCACAACATAAGAGGAAATGTAAACACCGTGTGTTATCACTGCTCATTTGACCCCTACAGTATCGTGCCACCCCCCCAACAGAGTAGCCTGGCTCAAGTCAGACAAGTATGTAATGAGAAAGAAGACTTGAATCCTGTTTTATGACCGCAAACTTGTTCTTTTTAACAAATTAAAGTTAATATTTATATTTTATACATTAATATAATACATTTGTGTGAAAATGCCTAAAATAACTCAACACTATAAATCAAATAATATGTTTATGTGCTGTAACAATGATTAAAGTGAGTTGGCTTGCCAAAATCTAGTTCCTCCCCCTTTCCTCCATTATTATTTTAGATGTGGCATCAGTCTTCATTCTGTGGGTTGTCAGTCTCCATATCCACCTTCTGAAACCTCACTCCTTGCATACAACCTCAGCTTCGGTGGGGTGTGCCGTCCTTGAGGTTAACACATCGCTCTCCATGGTCCCCCTGGGGGGCTCCTACTTCCTTGTTTTTCTTCCAGGAGACAGTCAACCATTGTCTTACTCCTTTTGTAAGCCATGTGAAGAAATTGCTAATGTCTTTTCTTTTCATTTGTCCTATTACACATAACATGAATTACATTTCTAAAAGTTTATTTCAGTAAAGATCCACTCAATGTTAAATACCTATCTGATAGAGTTTATCTAAGATTGACATGATATAGTTAAGTAGATAATCCCTCATATAATTGATCAAGAATCTAAAACACCATCACTAGAATAATGTAGAATTATTTTGTCTTTAATGTTTTAATGTTTCAACTTGTTTGAATTTTTTATCAATTTTTATTGGTCTGGGAAGACAGAGAAGTTAGAAATATTTACCTGTTAAGTAGATAATCTGTGGAATAATTGTTATTTTATCAAACTATAAGACAGCATGCTGTCAGTTCTTGATTAAAATTCATTTAGTATGGTAACAGACTGAATGCACCTAAAAAGCTTTGACATGTTAATCTGATTAAATAGATTTAAATTCAGCTGAAAGTTAAGTTTGGCATTAGTCATGGTTAATTACTGTCAGAAAGGATATGTTCTAGCTATTCATTTACAAAATATGAGCTTTGAGATTATATATGAATTAATTAAATTCCCTTTAATCATACCAGCTATATGCAACACACAGCATCTAACTGGTATGAAATATTTTATTAACTTCTAGAAAATGGACAGTATCCTCATGCAAATCTCTGTACAGGAATTAAGAGGAGAGAATCTGCAAAAGATACACAACAGCATAACTATACCAAATACAACCCATTCACAATACAACACATTCCTTCTAAGAAGCGAACCTTGCAGGAACTCAGAAAGTTGCATTATTTTGTGACTAAATATAAAAAGATTGAGCTCTTCCAGTGAACTTGAGCTTGTTATTAACTAAGAAAATAAAACACTATTGGTGAATCTTAACTTAGTTGATAATTGTGAAGATGTAAGACATGGAATTGTATAATATATACCTATGTGAGTGGGATTCCTGTGCTGACATTTAAAGTCCTATAAACATTAAAGTAAAAATTTGCTATGTCTTATTACAAAAACAAGGGAACGTTTTCCTCGTTCAACTCAGTCATTATTTGTAGTCATTATTGACATAGTTAGGGACTTTTGTTTTTAATGGGGCGCATTTGATGAAAGAAAAACTTTAGACAAGTTAAATTTGTTCTTATTTGAACAAAGAATGATTCATGACATGGGGAACACTCAGAACCTGAAGAGGTTTGGTGTGTGGAGTGGGTCTTCCTAGGTGAACCGTGGACGGAAGTAGAGGAGTGGTTTTATAGGGGTCAGGGAGTGTGGAGAGGCCTTTATCCCATTTGCGTAAGGCCTGTGACTGCCTGAGCGCCACTGCTGCTGCTTGGCAAGAAGCCAGGTATTTGTTACAAAAATATACACTCCTAAATCGAGCTTTGGCTTATTAACACACTAAGTGTATTTGTCGTTTTTTACTTCAGTACTCAAAAGTTTGGAGGTTTTCTTCTATTGAGTTTAACCTGCTGAATATTAGAAAGTAAAAAGAAAAAACAATGACAACAACAAAAAAAGTGTCTAGTGTAATGTTAATTAAGTTAAACACTGCTAGTATTTCCATATATTTTTAAAGCATCATCCAAATATTTGTATTATTTTTATGATTTTGATAATAATGTTAATTTATTGCCTTTTCCACTAGAGTAGTTCATAAATTTACTTCGTCCTTTCCTTAGTATTATACTTACTTTAATTATAAATTAAGATTCCATGCATTAGGGCTCTAAAATGTGGTCTCAGAAGTAGCTGCACCAGCCTATGACCGTGAAAGGAAAGATCTCTTAAAAATAACAGTGTCTCAGGAAGTAACAATTCAATAGCTGGTGGACAACTCAAACATGCATAATTTAAGAATTAAAAATGTGAGTGATGAAGCAGGTGTCAAGACAAATGACATCAGGACCTTATTTACAGATATAATTTATGAAAACTTCCCAAGCATAAAAAAAGAATATGACATTCAAATAAGTGAGGCATATAGAACTCCAGCTAGCCATAACCAAAACAAATCTATACCCAGACATATAATAATCAAGATCCCAGAAATTCAACTCAAGAACACAATATTAAAAGCTGTTAGAGAAAAGAAACAGATCACCTATAAAGGAAAAGCCATCAGATTCACAGCAGACTTCTCAACACAAACCATAAAGTCAAGAAGAGGCTGGAGTGAAGTAATGCAAGTCCTGAAAGAAAACAACTTCCAACCCAGACTGATGTACCCTGCAAACCTTTCCTTCAAAATTAATGGAGAAAGAAGATAAAGTTGTTCCATGACAAAGAACAACTCAAGGAATTCATGACCACCAAACCAACCCTACAAAGATTACTAAAGGACATTTTAGAGAGAGAGAAAAAGGACCATGGTCTCAGGAACAATGTCAGAGGGGGACTGTCAAGTGGGGCCAGTCGATTGAATGGAGAGTAAAAATAGGGAGCCAGTGGCAGGAAAATAGCATGGCAGAGACAATATAGTGCAAGAGGGCCTCAAGGCACCAATAGAAAGAAAAAGAGGCATAGTGGATCAGGAGACAGGATCCATCAATATGCTCTATGCAAGAAACACATTTAGCTAGAAAGAAAATTCATAGTCTGAAAGTCAAAGGAGAGAGAACAATGCCCTATGTGACAGGGACCCAGAAAAAAAAAAAGAAAAAAAAATAGGGGTAGCCTGCCCATTAATTGCAGAATGGATAAGAAAGACATGGGATTTCATGGGGTGGAAACCTACTCAGCTATAAAGGAAGATGACCTCAAGGCTCTTGTAGGTAGATAGAGGCAACTGGTCATAGTGCTCATGGATGTAATGGACCAGAGTCACAAGGGTGAATTTTGTGTTGTCTCCATAGCATAACAAACTAAAGGTGTTAGTGGGATCCAAAATGCACAGTACATATTGGGAAAGTCAAAGGGGAGGAATTATCTAAAAAGGGAAAGAAATGACCACTATTAATCTATTATCATGATTTGAAATTCAGATTGTATTCATAGTTCTGATTAGTTTCATTTTATTCTGATTTGTTTGATTTTATTACACTTGATGGCATGGACAGCTATTTTAAAGATAACAAAATATATAATTGCAGCCATCGAGGATGTCCAATAATCTTGTTTAGAAACCCTATATGGCTTTCATTGTTTGTTTTGATTGATTTTACTCTATTCTGTATGGTTTGATTGTAATATGTCTGAAGGTGTAGGCAACTAATCTGAAGATAACAACTATTATGGTAGCCAATGCTGTTTTGCTAATATCTTGAAATTCTGTATTGCTTACATTGTTTTGCTTTGTTTGTTTTGTTTTGTTATGTTTTGTTTTGTTT
>RJWT010003803.1:0-35277 GCA_004365215.1 Cuniculus paca | reverse complement strand
AGACTATATTTATTGGATAACAGTCATACTTAATTCATTCCTCATAATATTTCTTTGAGTTCCAGGAATATGACCAATAATTAATTTCCTGTTGTCAAGGGAAAGCCAAAAACACAGAGTCTAATAATAACTGACCTCAGAGGACAGGAATTAAATCTATCTCTGATGCATCTTCAATTTTCCTTATTGTACCACTCCCTTTTATGCCCTTCTGAAGTTTCTAATCAATTCAGAATGACACCTTCTTTATAGAAAAACACAATTTTCAATCGAGGATAAGTATGGCAACTGTGATCTCTGAACAACCCGACGAACACTCAGAGCCTGCCCGTGGGCGAAGGCAGCTTTACCTAACCAAACTGGGTTCACAGGAGAATTGAAAGCCCAACCTGAGTCAGCTGCACGACACGACCCTTTTTCTCCTAGTTTCGTGAATTGGTGTTGTGTATGAATACTGTCTATTTCGATCAGAAGACATTTTCATAATAAAAAGTGCAAAATTTAAAGAAAATATTCCAGGTGGAATAATTAAGATCCTAGAGATAGGCTCTGAATGAGAAACCAGAAAATCTTTAGTCACTTTAAAAGTTTACCAGTAGCAGTCACAAATTGCAGAAGCATTACAGTTTTACAAACCGCATTTTGTAGCACTAGAGGGAATTCATCTTTTGTTTGGGTAAGCAATTGAATGGGTCTTTGAGCTATGTAAAGACAGTGTTCAAACACTAATGGATGGAAATAGGACCCAGACTACTCTGTATATTCAAGATTCTGGGGGTGCAGCTTAGGAGGATACCTGCCTAGCATGAAGGAGGCCCTGAGTTTGGTCTCTAGCAACACACACACTCTCAATCTCTCTCTTTCCGATTCTGTTCATTGTCTACAAAGTGTCAAGTGTGATTACCTGATGTTCTAGAATTGGGATTATTTTATATCTAGAAAATATGATGATCTTAGGAGGCTACAATTAAAACCACCCTGGTACAGTTGGGTATATACTGGATTCACCTGAGATAATTCTGAAGTCTAATGTGGTACCCACATGCATTGTAGACTAATTACTTCTAGGATGAAGTCAAGAGCAGATCTTTATTTCACCATAGGTACCAAATGGGTTTTGAGACTGTGTTAATAGAGCCGTCTACTTCTTTATACCTTACACTACTCTTCCTCAGTTCTCTGTTTATTTACTTTGCCTCAGTTGAGAAGCCCCATAGCCACTGTTTCTTCAGGAAATTTCAATCCCAGCTACCGGTAAAGGAAATATTTTTCAGGCTGTTCCTAAAATCCTCTCGGGCTTTGTTTAGTGTCTCCATCTGCTCAGTCTCTGTCAGCTCCTGGGGGAAGAGGAACCAGCTCTTCTTTCTGGAGTGAAAGTATTGAGGGTGGGTGCTGTATTTCTAGTTCAATTTCCTCACTGGAGAAAGCAGCCAATCATTTCCTACTGACTTCATCCCAAAAATGAGCACAGCTCAATCATTTTTGCCCTTACAAAGACATTACATTTAAAAGTTAAAACACAAAATAAATATTCGCTATTGCTATTGATTTGGCTGTTCCTTTCAAAAGATACATCCTAGTTATTGAAGCATTTGCTCTTTCCTGGGTTTGTCTCATATGATGTCCTGGCTATAAATTACTTTGATTTCTTATAAATAAGGGAAAACATGACCTCAAGTTTAAAAAAAAAATTTGTTTTTAAATTATAAGTTTGTGAGAGAACAAGCCCCGCCCTGCCAGAACCAGTGCCATTCTTGGGCCACAGCCAGATAGGGGACATCCAGAGCCAAGCCTTTCCCCGTGGGCTGCCACTGGCAGAGGTACAGCTAGATCCCAGCTCCTTCCAGCTCCTGGGATGGCACAAGAAGTGTCACCCCACCACCCCCAAGCGACCGGCTGATCCAGAGAAACAGTCTGTGATGACAGCTATCAAAGTGAAACGCAGTTGGATGCCTGTGGTGCTTTGGTGTTTCACTGACATTGCAGGTCTAGGGCCAGTGGTCCAATCATCTGTTCAGAAGAGAGCAGTAAGCAGTGTGGCATCTGGAGGGGGTCCCCTTCAGAGGGTGGTAGCCATTGTTGATTCCCTATGGTCTTGTTTTGAAGTCCTACATTGTTCATTGTTTTGTTGGTTTGAGTTCTATCCTCTTTTGCTTTGTTTATGTTATAGCCAATGGCATGAGCAGCTATTTCAAAGATAGTAAGATATATATGGTAGCCATTTTGAATTTACTGTTGTCTTGTTTTGAAGTCCTTTATTGTAGCCATTGTTTTGTTTTTACTATTTCTATTCTATTCTGTTCTGTTTGATTTTTACTATATCTGGAGATATCTGCAGGTATTTTGAAGACAACAAAAGGCATTATGGTAGCTATTGTTGATTTTGTAATGTTGTGAAGTCCTGTATTACTTACTCTGGTTTGTTCTGATTCGTTGTATTGTTTTATTTTCCTTGGTTTTATCCTCTTTAAAATAAAAATAAATAAATAAATTCTAAGTTAGCTCTGATCTATCCTTACTTTCAATGACAATTTTTTAAGTGTAAAGAAGTCTAAATGCATTTATATTTTAAAAAATTCATGGAGGATATCATACGTACCCCAGAGTAAAGAAAATTTTTATACATGAGTAATATCACTTTTTTTTGGAGCTAAACATCTGGTTTCTCTTTAATGTACTGAATCTTTATTTTTGTATAACCAAATTTTATGTCTTAATTCTCAAGTAGAAGGATTTCTCTTCTATCCCCTTCAGTTGCTGTATAGACCTTAGGATCTGGGAAGAAGGCTGTAATCTTGACAGGAAGGAAGTAGATTTATTTCTCACCTTCAGCTAATATTAATACAAGCAGATAAAATGATACAGAGCAAGAGTGAGAGCGAGAAGAAAATTGTTTGAGATGTTGGAGATGATGAGTATATTTAGTATTTCTCTCTTAGTGGTAGTATTATAAAATATTTCTGAAGGGAGGTTTTTTTTTTGCATTTTTGCATTTTTTCACTTAACCAACTATATGTTGGCTTTCAGTTATAAAAGGCATGAATAGTTATTTTTAGAGAAATAATGGATGTGAAAATCATCATTTCAGAAACCTAGTGTTGGGGTTAGGGAGCTAAAAGGGGTATTTTTGTGGGTGAGGTCCCCAGGGAAAAGAACATGCAGAGCTGACATTAGTAACAACAGCAAGCCTCTTTATTGTTGAGTTCTTACATAGACTATTGTCAAGCATTACATCCTTGTATACTGACAAAACCATGTAGCATATGCTTGATTGTCTATGCTAAGTCATCCTGATGTGCACATGTATTAAACAGCGGGGTCATGTCCTGGTGGGTCTTCAAATTCCCTGGGCTTTGAAGCAATCTGAAGTGGCTCCTTATACCTAGCATATACTCATTACACTAAATCCTCTGTTTTCTCCGAAAAAAAAGATAATTGTGCTTACTTCCGGCAGGAAAAATACAAAGTGAGCCACTCCAGAGCATTAGGCTTCTATGATAGACAGGATAGGACAATCACCACTACTGCTCTAAGCAACTGAAATTATACAAAGGGGTGTCATATCAATTGCTGTTTTAAGAGTTAAATTTTTGAAAATATCTGTATAAAACAACCATAAAACTAGATCAATCATTTAAGGACCCTAGGAAAAAGACCAAAGTCACAGAAGAAATTAAGAGGTGTTTTTTCATGAGAAACAGCTGAACTTCTGCAGAAGCAGTGGGAGTCTGGTGTTCTTACCAAGGATATTTCACCCACTCCTATTCCCCCTAGCCTGGCAGGGCTACTAAACTGGGACTGGTTATGGAAACCAGAAGTTTCACCGCTGGCTTGCTTTGAGTAGAAACAAAAACCTCATGCTTCAGCAAAAATAGCAAATTAGAAATAAATGGGTGATCTCCATATCTTGGAAAACAAAATGAAGGCAAATCAAATATATTCCCAGATTTATAAAACCTTAGAAAATTCTTTGCTAGCCAGACTGCCTTCAAGAACACTAAAGGAAATACTTTAGGCTGAAAGGAGGTGGCATATATGGCAATTTGAATCCATAGGAGAAAACGCAGAGTATCACAAATGGAAAATATATCTGCAAATAAGAATGAGGAGATACAGTTTCATCATTTCCTCTTTTAATTTCTTTAGAAGACCTAAAACTATATAAAGGAATAATGTTTACACTTTACTGTTGAGACCATAAATACAAATGTGTAATGTGTATGAGGAGCTGAAGCTATTATGGAAGACATTTTACTGAAAGTTACTATAGATAAGTGGAATGTAATAACTTACAAAGCATACTGTAGTCCCTAAATACACAAGAAAATAAAGCCAAAACAAGTTTAAAACTAAAAAGAATGGTAATTAAAATGCTGTATAAAAATAGTGCCTAACATAAAGGCAATAAATAAGAACAGAAGACCTAAAATACACTTATGAAAATGAGTAAATTCAACCATATTAATAACTATGTAAAATGTAAATGGGTTACACTCTAATAAAGTGGCAGAGATTGTCAGACTGGATGAAAGATCAAGATACAACCATACAATGTCTATAAGAGATATACTTTAGATTCACAATCACAAATAGGTTTAAAATAAGAGGCAAAAGGGATTCGGCAGATTTATTTAAGGTTATAAACTTTAAGACTGGAAGACTGGATTCTCCCGGGAAAGAAGGCAATCTAATTGCAGGAGCTCTTGAAAACAGAGCTTCTTCCAGCTAGAGCTAAGGAGATGTCAGAGAAACAGAAGGATGAGCAATTCTCTACTGCCTTTATTGAATGAGTCCACATGGAAAGCAAAAGAATTGTGTGCAGCCTCCAGGAGCAAAACCTGGTTCCGGGCTGACAAAAAGTCAGAATTAGAGCTTTTTGTTTTATAATGCCAAGGAGCTGACTCTAGCCTGAAGAGTTTGAAAGCAGATTTTTCCCTAGAGCCCCCAGTATAGAAGCACAGCCAAATCCTTTGTTTCAGCTGTTTGATTTGTTTGTGTTTTGAGAGAGGAATTTACTATATAGGTCAGGCTGGCCTTGAATTCACTATGTAGCCCAGGCAGTCCTCAAACTTGCTGTAATCATCATGCCTCAGCTTCCTGAATGCTGGGATTATAGGCATGTGCCACCATGCCCAGCTCATTGTTTCAGATTTTTAAAACTTAAGGGCCCAGTTGAGACTGCCTTAACTTCTAATCTAGAGGAACTGTAATATGATAGATCTGTGCTGTTTTAAGCCACTAAATTTAAAGTATTTGTTTCAGCAGCTATGTAAAACAAATCTATCCTAAAGCAAAGAGACTTTATAACATTTATAGTTATCTGGCAACATCTAATTCATAATTTCATCAGCCATCTGCTGGAGATATTGAAGATAATGATTCATGCGGTAGTTGGGAGGTAGGACATGATGACTTCTAAAATTACTTCTAGGTTGATTTCTCAGTTTTGTCTAGATAAAAATCTAGGTAAAAATTGATCCTTGGTAAAAATACATGTTTAATATGAATGATGTGATCTGTATGATATGGAAAAGGTCTAATGGTTGCTTTTACCTATGTACTATTTCTTAGCTGTTGATAAGCAAACACATTTCATATTTATCCTATAAACCAACTGTTTTTGTCTTGAATGTTTTAGAAACACTGCAGAAGTTGGAAATATATTTGTTTACCCATCTTTACTGCAAACATCTGAGACCAAACAGTTCAAGTATATAATAAAAAAAAGTTTTGTGTTACTGAAGCACTATATATGAACCAAGTCTTCATGAACAAAGGAATGTTTCTGAAAGGTAAAATATTATTTATTATTGTATATTTCTAGTTTAAGCTTATTCATTAGGCAACAGATATTTAATCTGTCACTACTGCTGTCTTTTTTGGGAAATTACTATACAATATTCACCTAAATTGGTGCTGGGGCAAGTATTTTTTATTTTAGAAATTAAGTGCTTAGAGATATGAATTCAATAAAAGTGATTAAAAGCACAAAATTTGTAGTCAAATATGTTCAAATTCGAAATCTGTCACTGGCTGAGAGCCTGCAAAAGTTATTTAACATTTCCCAGCCTCAGTTTATTGATCTTCAAGATGAAAATAATAATCACAATTAATCTAGTAAGTTCTTACGGAGGTAAAATGAGAAAATAAAAAATGTATGTACAGTTTAATAAAAATCATTTGGTACACCGTCGTTGTTATTAAGAACATGGGTCAAGAACATGTACTAGTGCTCAAGAGAAAAGAATAACCCCAGAAGCAATGCAGAGACCGTCAGTGCTTACAGTCCCAGCACAGTCCCTGGTGAATGCTTCTCCTGATTTTCAAAGGGTGGGGTCACTTCTTGCGATGTCCTTCATCAATATTCAGGCCACTCCAGAGTGCCTACATATGTGTAGCACCTCCTTCAACTGTGGGGATGATGTTGCCATGCCAGTGAATCTGGAAGGCAGAGTATCTAACCAAAGAGAATTATTCTTGAGCCTTAATACCCCATGGAATTTGCCTTGTAGTTTTTGGAGTTATTTGAGATTCATCACTCCTTCCAGATTTTCCTATTTCTTCCCATTGAAATGGGAATGCCTAGCCCATGCCTACCCCACAATTGTATTTTGGAAGCATATAACCTTTGTGGTATCACAGGTTCCCAATGAGAGAGGAATTTTGCCTCAGGATAAAGTGTATCTTGAGTCTCACCCAGACCTTATTTAGATGGTAAACTTTAGACAAGTTGATGATGGTGTGACTTTAGACTTCTGGAACTATTGGTTAGAATGTATTCATTTTGAATGTAAAGGAACAAGAATTCTGGGGTGCCAGGGACAGAATACCATGAACTGAGTTATAGTTCTCTAAAATTCATGTACTGAAATCCTGATCCTCAATGTGTTAGCATTTGGGATGGGCCTTTGGAAGATAGTAAGATGAAACTGTGTGGAATAGGTATTCATAATAGTATTAGTGTCCATACAAGAGGGGAATGGAGAGCTTACTTGCCCTCTTTCTTTGCTATATGAAGATATAGCATGATAGCAGCTGTTGGGAATCCAGAACCCAACCATGCTGGCAGCTCCCAGCTTCGAACTGGGAGAATGAATGTTTGTTGTTTAGGCCACCCAATCTATAGCACTGTGTTATAGTAATCTAAGCCTACTGAGACTGAAGAGCTCAGCGATTTAGGAATATCTGTGCTTACTAAGCCATAATTAACTTGATGTGATATTTATCTCTTTCGTTGCCACTATTTCTTTTGAAAGAAGTTATGACAGTACTGAACCATGTTAGGAGCACTTTAACTTTTTTGTTTAAAAAGTTATAAATTAGACAAAGTATTTCACAAAATGCAACTAAAAAGTGATGTATGCTTTTTCATAGCTATGAATAACTGAAGGGTTTTGTATTAGTTATTTCCTCATGCTTGGGGCAAAATATCTGATACCCACAATTTAAAAGGAGAAATTTATTTGGCTCAAGGCTTTAGAGGGTCCAGTCCATGGTTACCTGGCTCCAAGGCAGAAAAGCAAGGTGGATAGGCACGTTTAAATTTCTTCAACGTATGGCAGCCAGGAAGAAGAGAGAAAAAGGGAGGAGCCAGAGGCAAGAACACACCCTTCCAGAATATGACCCCTGTGACCCATCTCTTTTGATCAGGTCTTACCTCCTAATGGTACATTCAGCTATAAACTGTCAATGGATTACTCCACTGATAAGTATAGCATCCTCATGATCTAATTACCTTTCAAAAACCCCACCTCTCAACATATGAGACATCAGGGTGCATTTTATATCTAAACCATAACAGGCTATATATATATTTTTTTTTTTGCGGCACCGGGGATTGAACTCATGACCTCATGCTTGGCAGGCAGGAGCTCAGGCCGCTGAGCTAGATCCCCAGCCCCAGGCTATATGTTTTTTATTTTTGTGATGATGGGGATTGAACTCAGGACCTAACACATGCTCAGCAAGCACTCTACCATTAAGTTGCATCTCTATGCCAGGATTTGTATACATTATTTAAGCCAATTTTGGAATAAATTTATCCAGAATGTATTTTGCTGTGCTTAACAAATGGCAAGCCAATATAATTAATAATAAAATTCTGGAAATCTTCCCATCTTATAACAATAAATCGAATTTAGAACTCAGCTTGTTGATAACTTACTACATCAATTGTGAAAAGACTGGGTGATAAAATAAAATTAATTATTGGGATATGATCTAATTTTCATGATCACAAAACATTTAAGCACATAATTAGAAATATTTTACATTTTTTTCTATTACTGGGGATTTACCTGAAGGCTTTCACACTGAGCTACATTCCCAAACCTTTTTTTAATTTTTACTTTGAGTGAAGTTCTTAGTTGCTAAATTGCCCGAGTTGGGCTCAAACTTAGAAACTTCCTCCCTCAGCCTCCAGAGTGCTAAGATTATAATTGTCTGCCACCATACCTTGCTGTAAATAACACTTTTTAAACAATTATTTAAACAAAAATGACCACCTACAAACAAAATATAACTTTTTTGTAGTTATGAGAACCTAATAAAACCAAATAGACTATAGTGACAAAAATGAATCAATGGACATATCAATATTTTTTAAAAAACAGACATCACTAATATTCCATCATGGTATAATTTAATGAGGGATTCTAGTGAGGGAAAGAAAAAATTTGTATGTTCTTTTCAGTCAAAAAAAAGGACACTTATTCTATTCTTGGATGATCTGTTAATATTTTATCACCCATTCATTGTATCTGTTGATAATATAGTGCAGCTAAGTTTGTTCTTTTCTTTGTTGAGAGAAGAACCCCAGACGGCCTTACAGCCAAGATAAATCTAATGAGAAGTTACTTCAGTGAAATGTTGGAAAGGTCATAGGCTTTTAAGCAAATCTCAAGATGTCTCTTCTAAAACTTGTTTGTGAGAAATGAGCTCAGCAGGGTGTGGCAAGTTACATGAACTCAGGATTTCAAAGAAGACACTGTTCCTCATTCCCCTGGGAGAGTGGAGGGAACAGAAGAATGCTGCAGATGACTGTGAATGCTCTTTAGTTAGAAATTCTAGTCTGTGAGGAAATACACTAGTGTTAAGAAGAGTTATTTTATGTGGTAGAGCCATGGGGATGATATACTGTCTCCTTCCCTTCCCTTTTTCCCTCTCCCTGTTTTTCATCCTTTTACTTCTTAAATTTTATTATTATTATTTTTTGTGGTACAGGGATCAAACCCAGGGCCTTGCACATGCTAGGCAAGTGATCTACCACTGAGGTACACCCTCTGGCTACTTTTCAAATCTTAATATTCATAATACTTGTGCAAAAATTAAGAATCTAATTTTCCTTTTAAAAGCACTAAATATTTTGAGTATTTCAATTTTCTGCTTTTTGTCTTTCATCATAAAAGGGAAAATAAGAAAGGCGTCTCAGGGAACAACAACTTGGATGTAAAGGGATACTTTATACCCTGATATATCAGTGAGGTCATTCACAACAATTTTATAATATAAGGGAATAACACCTATAAGATATGCAGGTGATATTATCTTTTTTTTTTCCCCACTTCACAGGTGCAGAAGACTGAAAGAAGGCAGGAGAATCACAAGTTCAAACTTAGCTACAGCAACTTAGTGACTTAGACCCTGTTTCAAAATTTAAAAAAAAAATTAAAAAGGGCTGGGGATGTAGCTTATTGCAAAGGCCCTATATTCAATCCCCATTACCACAGAGGGGGAAAATCAAGAGTTCCTCACTGTTCTTAGGATAAATCTTAAACCCTATGGTGGCTGGAGTATGGATAGGGATATAGAGACTATGCTGGGGAAAAGCTAGAGAGGGATGGGCAGGGCGAGGGTGGGAGAAGAGACCTGCAGGTCCCAATGGGTCTTTTTGGTGACTTTGAGACAGGAAGCTGTAAGAACATTTTGAGCAGGACTGTGACACAATTCCAGGGATTCTGTGCCTGGCATTTTGAGACTGACTTGAAGAGGGATAATGGTACAAACGAGAAGATTGGATGGGAGACTATTTCTATAATCCAGGTAAGAAATGAAGATGGATTAGACTAGAAAAAGATGATGAAAATCAGTAGTATTATGGATATATTTTGAAGATAGAGCCTATGGAAAGTACCAAATATTGGCTCTGGAATAAGCAAAAGGAGGTGAGGAAACTAAGATTTTTGTCTTGAGAAACCATAGAGGTAGGGGAGACTAAGAAACAGTTTTTTAAGAGGTATAGAAATGTCAGGAGTTCAGTTAGACATGAATCATGAGGTACCTATTAAGAATGCTGGAGTGATGTCTGTGAGTAGCCGTGAAAAGATGAGTTCTAGCTCACAGGTAGAGTGAATATTGGACAGTTTAACCTAAGCCCTTAAGAGCAATAAGATAAAGACATGGGCACAAGCCGGGCGTGGTGGCTCACGCCTGTAATCCCAGCACTCGGGAGGCTGAGACAGGCGGATCGTTGTGAGTTCGAGACCAGCCTGGGCTACAAAGTGAGCTCAAGGCCAGCCTGAATGGCATATTGAGACCCTGTCTCAAAAACAGGGCTGGGGATCTAGCTTAGCAGTCTAAGCGCCTGCCCAGCAAGCGCAAGGTCGTGAGTTCAATCCCCGGTGCCGCAAAAAAAAAAAAAAGACATGGGCACAGGTACAGGTAGTTGGGTGGATGTGGTAGTAGGAGCTTGTAAAAGTTCTCTTGATTACTTTTACTTTTTACATGAAAGATGAAGCAAGGTTATCTGTTGAGATTGAGTATGAGGGAGAAGATTACAGAGGTCTAATTGAAAGAAAAGGGATGAAATATCCATCTATGAGAATGACAAAATGAATGGGCTAGAAAATATACTGTGTAGTATTTGTATAATGGTGATGACTTTAAAGTGATACATGGCTGTGTGTTTTTCTCCAGTGTACCATCTAACCACATCTCCTGGATCAAGATCTCTCACAAGGCTGCTATCAAGGTGTCAGCTCTGCTGCATTCTCACCTGGGGGCTCCACTGGAGACAAATCCATGGCTATGGTTTAGATCTGAAATGTCCCCTAAAAGTATTGGTTCAAAGAGAGTTTTTGGAAGATGATTGGGTCATGGAACTGTTAGACTTATCAGTGGATTCATGCATTGAGGAGTTCAAAACTAAAAGTGCTATTAGGTGAGGCTGGGTCAGAAGAGGCAGATTACTGGGGTATGATCTGGAAGGGTATATTCTTGCTCCTAGCTCCCCCCTTCTCTCTCTGTTTCCTAGCTCCCATGAAATGAGCAGATTTCCTCTTCCATGCCCTTCCACCATGCTGTTTCTGTCTTGGAACCAGCTGACCATGGACTGAACCCACTGAAACTGTGACCCAAAATAAACTCCTTTTAAACTGTGGTTGTCAGGTATGTTGTCCCAGTGGGAAAAAAAAAAAAAAAAAACTAATGAAACCACTTCCAAGTTCCCTGTTTCCTTGCATTTGCAGTATTGCAAACTACAGTTTTTTGCTGTAGTTTTATTATGTTCGTTTGTATTTTTGTTGACTGAAGGCCAAGCTCAGGCTCTGGAAGCTGCATGCAGTTCTCTGCCATGCAGCTCAGTCCACAGACCATTCACAGTATGGCAGCTTGTTTCTTTCAGATCAGCTGAATAGTGAAAGTGATCTTATGAAATGCAACATAATTTGAGAGTAACATCTTTTGTCATACAGCATAATATGTGATAGGAGAATATTGTTTTAGTTTTGGTTGCTATAACTGTTATCTTTTCCACTTTACAAATAATAGAGGCTTATTTAGTTCCAAGTTCTGGAGGCTAGAAGGCCCAGGGTCAACAGGCTCCATCTTCTTGCCAATGAGGATTCTGTAGAGTCCTAAGGTAGCACAGGGAGTCATGTGACAAGAGGGGTGTGTACAAGAGATAGAGACAAACAGGCTTTTATAATAGACCTACTCTGAAAATTTGCGAGACCATTGTCTTGGTTACTTTTCTCTCCTTGCTGAGACAAACACCTGACACCCAAAATTAGGTAAGAAAAGGTTTGTTCAGCTTACAGTTTCTGGGGATTTCAGTCCATGATCAGCTGACTCCAAGGCAAGGTGGTATGGCACTGGGGCAACACTTCAAGGCAGCAGCCTGAGCAAAAGAGGGCAGCCGTTCATGGCGGCTGTAAGCGGCAAGAGCAAACCGCACCAAAGAGGAAAACGCCCCCATTCCGATCTTACATTGTATGTCGGCTCTACCCCTGGGCGGGTGCAGAACTCACACCGCCAATCCTAGTGCTAGACAAGGAGTCAATCACAAATGCTAGATTCAGCCGCTTCAATGACTACATGAGGCTTGGGGGGGCCATCTATATACAAACCGTAACAACCATTAATCTGTGGATTAACTCATGATCAATCCATTCATCAGGGCATGATCTAATCACCTCTTAGAAGTCTCATTTGGACCCACTTAATATTTCACAATGGGAATTAAATTTCAAAATGAGTTTTGGTGGGACATTCAAACTGGGGCAGCATTCTATCACCTTTTCCATATTATATGAGTTAAGGCAAGTCTCAGGTCCTATTCGCATGCAGGGAAAGGAAATTATGTAAATCCCCTCCAAATGTACATCATTCAATTCCTGCTTTCTGACACTCATTAGCAATTATTATTTTTCTAACAAAAACTTACAGAGCTCTTATGTCAGAAACACTTAAAAGCACTTAAAAAACATGAATCCTTAGAGTACCCTTAATAGACAGGTTCTGCTTTTAGTCCTGTTGGGAAAGTGAGAAGGAGGCATGGTGTGGAAACAAAATCTACTGCAGAATTTTCTGCTGTGCTTGAGATTTCTTAGAGGTAACATCTCATTTTTATCTTTTCCTCATTTAAAGGTATTTTCTGGAAAATATACAGTAAATTTAAGCTGTTATAGATTCTTAAAGAAGGAATAGGTGACTAGGAGATGTCTCCAACAATAACTTGTGATACACTTTGAGTACATCATTCATGTTAAGAAGCAGGAGAGGTAAAATGCATAATATTACATTTACAGTGGAGCTAACAGACCATTTTATGAGAAATGATCCACATCTGCAAAGTCACATTGTAGGAAGTCACCTAGCCAAGCAGAGTGGCTAGCTGATCAATGATCAGATAGGTAGGGAGGTGGTTTTTCAAGCAAGTGTGTTGCCATTCTGGTTTCCTTGTAGGTCAGATGCCATGCTAGGATGTTCTGATGGATTTCCTCTGGGAGCAGCATTGAGTGAGGCTGTATGCAGCAGAAAGATCCAACCAAGTGGGTTCCTAAGAGTAGGCATGTGATATCTGACTCAGGACTCATAATGGAAACAACCCACTTAACTTTAGGAGCAGAAAGTATAATGGAATCATGGTGAATGGAGCTAATTATCAGATTATTTTTTCACATGTATTACCTCTAGAGAAACCTTACTATATAGCAACAGATTGACCTCTAATCTTGCTTCTGTATCTTCCTCCCTGTTCTGTCCTTAAGTAAACCACTTCACTTTAAAGTTGTTTCTTCACAAAGGGAGGTGGATGAGAAAAATATCTAATCAACAGCACCGGAATAGAACTTAAAAGTCCACTCCTTCACATAATAAGAACCATACCTTAATATGCAGTCTTGTAGCTGTGTACTTCCTGTAATTTCGGCACACCAACACTCTCTTATCTATTTTCTTTCCACTTCATTTCATTCTGTTATTTATACATTCATTAGGTTATAATTAGTTTTGAGAGACTGCCTTTGTATATATTGCCCCCAGCATCTCACATATTATACATGCACAAAGAACTCTTAACTTTCTAATGCAAAAATCCTCAGAAGAATTGCATAAATTTTAGGAGGTTGTGGAAAACACCAAGTAAAAACATTTGACATTTACAGGATATATTCATCATTTCACAGTATTTTGAAACACACCCTGAACTGCAGAAAACTCAGTATGAGAGGAGTGGTAAAGCTAAGTCAGTATGATCCCCCGAGAGAATGAAGTACTCATGTTCTAGGAAACGGCCAACAAGAAAGTTAAAATGTTAACCTTCTCACCTCCCTTTGTCTGTAGTGTCTTTATTTATTTATTTGGGTTTTTCAAGACCAGGTCTCACTATGTAGTGCAGGCTAGCCTTGAATTCTTAAGTGATTCTCCTGCCTCAGCCTCCACAGTGCTGGAATTACAGGCCTGAGCTTTGTAGTTTCTTGAATGTTCAAGCCTTGAACCCAGCTTTAAGCTGAGCTAGACTCTCATGCCTCATATCAGGGACCTGGCCAAGATCCACAACTGCTTGTATGAGGGGTACAGAGAAGGGTAAAGTAAGGAACAAAGACAAATTTAGTGATGGGCAAAGACCCAGATACTCCAAACCAGCCACTGTTTATTGGGTGTGTACAGTGCAATGGTGTATACAATGATAGGAGGGGCTAGTGGAAGATTCAGAGGTGGATGACACTACAGGCAATAGATAATCCTGGGATGTCTCAGGAGGGTGATGATTTTATGCTAAGAAACATCTTGCTCTGGAGTGTTCTTTTTTATCTTAGTAGTCTTAGTCTTAGTGGGTGGGAGAGGACGACTCATCCCAAGAGTTAAGGGAAGTCTCAAAAGGGTGATACCATAATCCCAAGCCTCCATTTATCCCTTAAATTATGCAAAGTTAGCCACTGTAAATTTGTGGTCCCCAATACCTCGCATATTCTGCTAGGAAATAAAGAATTTGTAGAAGTTCACTGGACTAGCTGGAACCACTATACTCAGGACAATGGAGAGAACACTTCTCTCTTAACGTTGCCTCACCGCTACCAGCTCACTGGTGGGAAAATCTGGGTAGATCACTACTGGTTGAACTACACAAGAAAGCTTGGGCAGACAGGCACATATCTGGCACTGTAGCAAAAAACAGGCATATAGCTGTTTTAGTTATTAAGTAACATACCTGCTTTTCTGAAAGTACAGTTTTCACTTTAGCGAATTCAGAAAATTATCTTCCAAAAGCATCCACAAGTACATAAAAATTACCATAATGCCATTGTCTCTAAAAGACAAAACATAGAACCTTCTATTTATAATCTGAATTTTGTAATGTTTTCACAATGTTGCATTTAAAACATCTTCTACTGCAACATGACTCTGTTTTGTAACAGAACACTATTCCATTTCATTTTTTTCCCCCCTTCTTTTATTTACCTTTTATTGAATAGTTACTGTTGGCTAGGTCTTTTTTCATTTAATTCTCTTTCCAACTGTGTAAGATGAATTGTCCATATTATCTGTTTTGGAGGCAAGAAGCTGAAGTTCAGGCAATTTAGGTGATTTTTTTCCCCAGATCTCACACTGTCCACCTACCTATCCATACATGTCCAACAGATGAAAGTTCATCTTTAAGATCAAGGTAAAATCATATCACTAAAAATATGTACCTCTTGATAAATAATCCTGTGTGTGTGTGGGTGTGAGTGTGTGTATGTACTGGGGATTGAACCTAGTGCCTTCACTGAGTTACCTCCCATATCTTTTTAAGTTTTGAGGCAGTTTTCTTAAATTGCCCCAGTTGTGCAGGCTGGGTTCAAACTTGCAACATTTCTGCCTCAGCCTACCAGAGTGCTGGGATTACAGACTTGCACCACTATGCCCAGCTTCACAGCATATGTAATAAAAACTTAGTGTTAGAAATCTCACCTAGAAATCTCATCTTTCCTACATTCAAATCTCTTGGTCTTTTTCATTAAGGAGACAGCAAGTCAGAAAAGGTGAAGGGATCGTCATGGGAAAATGTAACAGCTTGTCACCAAAATTGCTTATCAAGGGGCAGCCTGCCCTAAGGAACAAGGCCATTTCTCACCTTTGTTCTCTTTCCCAAACTTGGTTTCTCCTATCCTTTTCGGAAACTTCTTCCTTCCTTTATGCCTTCCCTCTTTGCAGCCCTGAAGCCCTTTATTTGCACATTAGCTATGGCATTATGTCCACCTTGAAAAAGGAACATGCTTCCTGTTACATTATAAATTCCTCGGAAAGACAGTATAATTTGACTCCCCATAGTAACCAACCAAAGCTCTAGTACAGAAGAACTCAATAAACACATTTTGAAGAAACATAAATTTGTTCTTTATTGAATATTGAAAACGTGCTAGTCTGCTCTTAAGAGAATAGTTGAAATTCAGGGACACCCATGTGTAAGGGCCAAGGGATTCCACACAATCCCAGTGTACAGATTCTGTACTCTTCATTTAAGCCTCATTATTTTCAACTCAAAGTTTGTGAATCAGAAGGAACAACTTCCTAATTTTATTCCTGCTCCAAGGAGGCAGGACTGCCACTATGGAAGTACTGCTGGTGATATTTACAGCGTTCGGGGGACGTGGCATTCTGACTGGATGTCAGACAGCAAACAACTCTGTTGACCGTCACACTCTTCCTGGATTCTTTTCTTCCAGAATTGTGTACTTTGTGGATTAAGAGTTCCTTTTATGTTGGGTAAGTTTTAAAATTTCCTGAAAGCTGTAAAAGATACTTATCAAATGTAAAAAAATATTATGCCAGGCGTGGTGGTGCACGCCTATAATCCCAGCACTCGGGAGGCTGAGGCAGGAGGATCATTTTGAGTTCGAGACCAGCCTGGGCTACAAAGTGAGCTCAAGGTCGGCGTGAACTGAAAGTGAGACCCTGTCTCACAAAGACAAAAAAAAAAAATTAATTAATTTGTAAATCACACCTCTTGCTAAATTATAAGACACTGGTAGGGAAGCCCTCATGAAAAATAAACATGCAAGCACAGGAAAACACGATAGTAGGAAGCCTACCTACCATCTTGGTAATTTATAAATTACACCTTTTGCTAAGTTATAAATTTCTAAAACAAAATGGATACTATATAGTCTGTGAAAAATAGCTAAGAATAGTTAGGAAAGCATTGAAAAAGGAAGACTAAAACAGGAAACCTACCTTCCAGGTACGAAGAGAAGAAAGGCAACTCAACGCCTGGATTTTTGGGGTAAGTTCTACTAGGTGTTTTCGTGAATTCATCATACTGGTCTTTAAAAAAAGAAAAGAAACAATCCCTGCAAAATACAACACAAACTTGAGCGTAACCGCAGCTCCTGTGGGCATAGTATAACCCCCTGGTTGTGTAACAGGACAGTTAAACATTGGCCCTGGAGGTCACCCAGTCCAGCCGTATCTCTGCGCCTGGCGAGGTGGCGCAAACACACGAGGCTGACCACGCTCACTGGCACGCTCATCGCGCCTTCCTCAGGTTACCTAACAGCTTCGCTTGCATTTCCTCTCTCCTTTCGGCTCTGGTCGGGGAAAAAGAAAGCGGCCTCGCCTCACCCGTTCTGCACTCAGAAGCCGTCTGAGAGGAAATCCGGGCCCAGTATTTGGCGATCAAAGTTGGCCCAAGCTCGGAGGGCGCTCAGCCACCGCCTGGGTGTTCAGAAAACCGCCTCGCGGAGTCACGGTGCCCCGCTCGACTCGGGGCCTGCTTCTCGACAGGGTCTGCGTCCCGCACTGCTGGACTAAAGGGACCTCGGAGACCCACGGGCTCACGGCTTAGATGCGTGCAGCACTGGGCGCCAGGGATCGCAGCTCCGGCGCAGGGTCCCCTCGCCCTGCGACCCTGGCCGCGAACCCGGACAGACCCGCCCAGAGTAGCGCACAGACTGACCCCGCCCCGCTACTACGTGGAGGGCGGTGCCGCTCGCTCTGGGCCTCCCATTGGGCCAGAGAATGAGTGACGCGCGGAGGCCCCGCCCCACCGCCAGCGCCCCGGGCGCTGACGTGTCCCGGCAGACGGCTTCCGCTCCTCCCCGCGCAGTATCCACTCAGCGCAGTATCCACTCAGCGCGGCGAGAGGGGCGGGGAGGCCGGGGTGGCGCTGCCCTCGGCCCCCGCTCCCGGCCCGCCCCGCCGCCCCGGCCCCCCGGATGAGGGTATATATTCCGGGCGGGCTCGGGACGCCGATGAGTGGCCGAGGCGAGGGAGCCGGATCCGGGAGGGGCCGCAGTCGCAGCCGCGCCGAGGGAGGTAGGCGCTCCCCGTGAGGACAGCGGGCCGCTACACACGCTCCACGCCACGCGCGCGGACGTGGACACGCGTCTCAGGTCGTCGCGGGGTGGACAGCGTACCCTGCCTGCTGCGGAACCGGCACACCCGCGCCGCGTGCGGGGCGAGCCGGCCGGAGGGTGTGCGGGCTGCGCGGCTGGTGGGGTCGGAGGATGGGCCGGGGACGCCCCGCAGGGCGGAGGACTTGGGGAGAAGAGGTTTGGGGCGACGTCCGGAGGGTTTGTCAAGGCGGTGGGGGTAGGGATGGGTCCTCAGTGGGACCGGGGGTCGGAGCGTTGAGGGACTCAATCCAGGGCCTTGGGGACAGTTGGCAAGTCAGGGAGGCCACTCTCCAATGAGGATAAGTGGTCTTCGGGACTGTCAGGTGGAGCGAGTGTCTTGGATGAATGAGAGAAAAAAATTAAGAACTCTTGACAGGGAGGACAGGACATACCTGTGCAGGATTCCACTGGAGACCGAACCTACTTGCCACTTTTTTTTTTTAAATAACAGTAATGGGAGAGGATTGGAATTTCTGGATTTCCGCCCCCCACCCCCGTCCAGACAGAAGGGTGGGATTGAAGGGGTGAGAGCATACATTTGAACAGATGGCTCCTTGAAGATACGATCAGCTTTGGCCAGATGCTGCGTGTGGTGAAATGTTTATTTGTGTATGGTTCATGAAATCTTGAACTCAGGTGGTAGTGATCATGATACTGTGTGTCATTATGTAGTGCAAAAGTTTTAAGGACTTTGAGGTGAACTTCGAGGGTGTGGACCAACGGTTTGCAGGAAATGGAGAGCAGTTGTCTGTTCTTTCACTTAGTTGGCTCATTTAGCTGGGGCTAAAAAAGACTTTCTAAGCTGTGCTGCCAAACTGTCAGTAGTTACGGCTTCACCTCAATACTATTTTTCAAAAACTCTAATCTAACAGGTCTGCTTAACTGTGTTAAGGGCATGCATAGAGCGGTACTGGTAGAGATTGAGACAGAGGAAACCAGACAACACGATTTCCAGAGGCACTGGATTTCTTTAATTCTGGTATTTAAATTATAATAGAGGTATATTTTATAATAGTGGATTATTATGAAGTTTGTCGTTTTTTGAGATGCAGTGCATTAGGCTATGGGCACGTACCAAACTTATTATAAATTTTTAGAACTGATTTTTAAGTTTTGGTTGTCAAAAATACGTATTATCGGGGACCTGGCCACGATCCCCAACTGCCTGTATGAGGGATATGGCAAAGAATAAAGTAAGAAACAGAGACAAATTTAGTAATGAATGATGGGGAGCTGACAGGTCAGTGCCTCAAAACGGGCAAAGACCCAGATCCTCCAAACCAGCCACTATTTATTGGGTGTGTACAATGCAATGGGTATATACAATGATATAGGAGGAGCTAGTGGAGGATTCAGAGGTGGATGACACTACAGGCAATGGATAATCCTGGGATGTCTCAAGAGGGCAGAGATGATCTTATGCTAAGAAACATCTTGCTCTGGAGTGTTCTTTTTCATCTTAGTAGTCTTGGTAGGAGAGGATGGCCCATCCTAAGAGTTTAATGGGAAGTCTCAAAAGGGTGATACCATAATCCCAAGCCTCCATTTAATCCTTAGTGAAGTATGCAAAATTAGCCATTGTGAATTTGTGGTCCCCAATAATGTATCTTTTCAGCTTACTCATTGATGTATATCATTATACACACACATATACCTCTTACCAGCATTAGGAAATATATTACTATATTTATGACATGGAAATAGATATGTCTGCTTCAAGTAAACATAAAAATTACGCTTTTCTGAAACACAGGTCTGGTTCTTGTGAACATTGTATGTAAATGAGCATAAGTGACCTTGTGACTCTTTGATTGCGAGTGTTGAGCCCAGTTATCAAACTTGAACTTATGTGTTGTCTTATTTATTTACCTGGATCCATTTTTTTAATCATCTGAAGGTGAATGAGTCTCTAATGAATTTTTAGGAAAAAAATTGATTTAGAACTTAAAATGTTAACAATGTTTATACACGTTCTTTTTTAGTCTTTTCCACTTTGACTCTTCTGAAGATACAAGAAAAAGTTCGATAGTCTTTTCATGAGAAAAATTTTTGCACAAGAAAATGAAATGATTCACACAAGATCAATTTTTGGGGAAGGGATCAAGAACTGGGACTACTCTCTGGTTACCTGTTTCTCTACTTACCTTCCCACTACAATATGCTTCTTTACATCTAGGAAGATTGAGAAGGATAAATGATACTCTGGGAGTCATCTTTGAAATATAATTTACTGTAAATCTGTCCATCTCAGCTGTCTTATTTCATGTGATGTGTTAAAGCAATAAAAGCATAGCATCACGACTCTTGGAACTTATATAAGTCCATAGAAATATCTTTTAGTATCCTCGTGTCCAAGGCTCAGTTTTCTGACTTTTTTTTATATCTGCCTACACTGCTTGGGGGAGCTCAAACTATGACTTAATATGTATGCTGATAACCTTGAAAGTTTTACCATTAGCTCTGGTATTGCCTCTGAAGTCTAAATCCCTGTGTTTTGCTGTTTAATCAGCATTTCTATTTGGATGTCTAAAAACCATATCAAACTTAACATTGCCAAGAGTAAAGTATTGATTCTCTCCATTTTCACACACACCCCTAAGTTTATACCCATCTAGTGTACCCCTGTACTTAGTAAATGACACTACTACTTGAAGTCATCTTCTGGATTCAAATCTGTCTTACTTCATGTTTAATTGGTTACTTTATCCCATAGGATCATTTCGCCAGAGCTTTCATCTCATCTACAGTGGTAGTTCCTAAGTGGTCTCCCTGCTTTCTTTTTTGCCTTCATTATAGTATTCCTCCCACCCTGCCTCCTGCACAAAACAACAAATGATCCTTTTAAAACCTAAATCAGACCATGATGTTCATTCTCCAGTGGCCTCCTAAACCCAAACGTCCTTACCTTGAACACAAGGCCCATCTCAATCTGGTCTCTGTTAAGTTTTCCAGCCTTCCTTCCTTCCTTATGAAGCCTTGGACAGATTAGCTAACATTTTGAGTCTTATTTTCTCATTGTTCTCCAGCTAATCAACTTTTTTTCTTTCTTGAACACACCAAACACATTCCTGTCTTGGGGGCTACCCAGTATTTTACCTTGGCCTGTCCCTCTCTCCATTCACATATATTCACATATGTCAGCTCTGTAGAGGCCTTACCTGACCCTCATCTGAAATTCCTGTCATCACCCCTGTTGCTCTTTAGTCCCTTCTCCCAATTCATTTTTTTCATAGCCTTATCTCAAAGCACTATCTGACATTTTATGTATTTGTCTCCTACACAGGGATATGGGCATGCACATTATTGCTTTCTTCATTATGCATCCTTATCATGCAGATCAGTACCTGGTGGACAGTAAATGATTATTAAATATTTGGGGAGATGGATCAATAATAACACATGAAAGTAATTTTTCTTTTTAAATTGCCTATTAGATATATTTGCACGTTATGAGGAAGCTTTTATGAGCAAACAGTTCACATTAGTGTGAAGGGTGTTTGTGGACCCATAGCAAATACAGTTTCATGCCATATAACAGTATTTCAGTCAACCACAGATTGAATATACTATGTTGGTCCCATAGATTATCATGGAGCTCAAAAATCCTATTGCCTGCTGACACTGTTGCCCTTGTGATGTTGTAGCTTGACACATTGCTCACATGTTTGTGGTGATGCTGGTATGAGCATATCTACTACCCTGCAAGTCCAATAGAAGAACAAGCACATACATTTATGTACAAAACATACAACTTGATGATGACAATAAATTATTTCCTGTAGTTTTTTAATGTGTGATTATTGAGGTTAATGTAAGTATGCACACTGTTCAATGTTTGTAAAATGATGAAATCACGCATTTCTCAGAATGCGTCCTTGTTGTCAAGCAATGTACCACTAACACAGCGCTGATAAAATTTCAGCTGCTCATGTTTTGACCTTACTTGTTGAGTGTGTTTACTTTCTTGAGCCATTTTTCATACTGTTGCCATGGAGTGGATTTTCTTTTCTTAATGCCTTGACAAACTTCTTTGCGTTCTCCAATATGCCGCTCAAATAGTAGTTCTGTTCAGAAGACTGTCACTCAGTGCTTGGGAGGGCAAATTTCCCTTTCATAATGGTAGCTGATAGCATTTACAGGGAATTTTCTTTATGCCAGGCACTGTTTTAAATGTTTTCATCATACTAACTCATGCATACTTTTTTACCTTAGAGTTAAGTACTGATTTTAGTTCCATTTTCACACAGGAGAATAATTGAAAGTACAGGAAAATTAAGTTGCTTAAGATCACAAACTGAGAATGTGGTAGAGCTCAGAGCCTATCTAGCCTGACTCCAGACGCCACTGCTAGTTCTCTTTAATGACACTTCTGGTTGGATTCTTAGTATTTACACTGCTTTTACGAGAGCTGTATTGTGGAAGAGCGTAGACATCAGAGTCAGCTCGACCTGAGTTAAAATTCCTGATTTTCTACATACTAGTTATGTAACCTTAGGCAAATGACCTTATCTCTTTGAACTCATTTTCTCATTGATTTTAAGGATGAAGTTATGCCTCTGAACCGGTCGAGGAGAAGATGATTATTCTTACTTTACAGGTGAAAATACCAAAGTAGAAATTATTTGTGACTAGTGCAGGCAAGAGAGGTAGGAGTAAAAGACAGTTCCGTTTGACTACAGAATCTGACAGCGACCTGAGCTGGCGCATCTGGAATTCCCTAGGCATGCAGTACAAGAGATGACGGTTGCAGGTTCACCCATGGCCACATCAGACCTCTCATGGTTGCAGCAGGGGTAGTGAACTGGGTCTCCAGATTGCCCGCCATCGTCTTCTTGGAGGACCACTTTCATTTTGACATTCTGTATCCAATCTTGCAAGTGGGCAAAGCTGTACTTGCCTTTCCTTTTTGCAAAGACAGTAAGTACTGTTACTACTACTGTCTCAGAGGACACACAGAAGTAGTGTCTCTTGACGTGAGTTTGTAAGTGGTGTTTGTTGGTTGGTTGAAGATTGTGATGAGATGGATACTGTTATTAATACCATATTACAGGCAAGGGACCTGAGGCATGGTGAAGTTCAGGGACCCAAATGAACTCTAAAATTGAACTCCAAACTATGCTATATATTACCTTTGCTGTTGTACAAGAGGAATAGATGATTGGGTTGGGTTTTTTTTTTAATATCTATTTTTTTTCTACTTCTTCAATCTAAGTAAGTTGAAGGCACTGGTGACCACGGTGACCCACAAATTTATCCCTTTCACTCTTTTCCTGTGCAACAAATCTAGTTCATATCTTTGGTTTTTCATACCTGCAATTGTCATGTAACTTGTCTTGCTTCTGTCTATTATGGCTTGTGTCTAGATGTCCCCCTAAAGCCTCATGTGGTCATGGGGCAGGCTGGGTGTAGTGTGATGGATCTATTATGATGAATCTAGAGTGTGTGGTGCTGAGACCAAGAGTATGTAATTACTAAATTAGTTCAGTGATAAGTTTGGTTTAGTTCTGGTTAGGATTAAGGGTGTCCCACTCTGGTTGTGAGTGTCTGCCTTTAAGGGCAGATAGCCTGGATGGAATAAAAGGGACAGAAAGAGGGTCATTACTTGTTGCTTGCTGCCTTCTGCCTGACATGCTTTGCCATGGACTGTTTTCTCTGTGATGCCCCTCCTCCATGCCAGCCTGCCTTGGAGCCAGTCAACTACGAACTGAAACCTCTACAAACTGTGAGCTAAATAAACCTTTCCTCCTTTAACATTGGGTGTTGGATATTTTGTCTCAGCAACAAAAAAAGTAACTAAGGCACTGTTCATTCTGACAATCTTTTCTATGCCATTTTGCTCCTTTCTCTCATCCTTTTATTTAGTAGTCTACTGTTGGCTTCCTGTGACTTATTATACTAGGTATAAATCTCATTGTGTAGTTTTCAAGCACTTCATGATTTAGTCCTATTCTTGCCCATTTCCTATCATTCTGCATAAGACTTTTGCTTTCTTTTTTTTTTTTTTGAAACAGCTTCTCACTGTGTAGTCCAGACTGGTCTTGAACTCTGTAGCCCAGACTGGCCTAGAACTTATGACAGTCCTCCTGCCTCAGCCTCCCGAGTGCTGAGATTTCAGGCATGTGCCATCATGCCCAGATGACTTTTGACTTTCTTAATCCCTCTCCATTCTACCATGCTTACTCCTCGTAGTCATAAGGTTCTGCTGGTTTCTTGTTCTTTTATTTTTTGGTGTTGGGGATCAAACTCATGACCTCGCGCTTGCCAGGCAGGTGCTTGTGCCGCTGAGCTAAATCATCAACCCCCTGGTTTCTTGTTCTTATTTATATAGTTTCGTCAACCCTTGAGACACAGCTAGATTGTGAACTCCTTCTAGCCAATGCCTGTCTCTTGTTATATTTATCTGTATTAGGTGAGTAAATATTTCATTCTTATTTTTAGCACTGTGTATTTTAACATTTTGCTGTATAATCACAGAATACTCTTAAAAACATTGTCTTCTTCATTGTTCTTTGTGGACTATGTGTCTCTTTAAGGTCCAAGTTCTAGCGATTATGGACTTTATTCTCTGCAAAAGTTGACATTGTTGTAAATAGTATTTTTCATGATTATAGGTGGTCCTATATTCCTGAATATTATTGTATTCTGGAAATAACAACAGTGTTTTTTTTCCCATTAGAATAAAAAGAGAACAGTTGAAATGTCCAGTGATAGCTTAGTGGTCAGAGGAATAGTGTAGAGGCAGGAAATGTGGAATCAGATGGTCTGAATTTGCGTCCTACTCTACCAATTGGCTGGGTTGCTTAGCCTCTCTGTTCTGCAGTATCTTCATTTTAAAGTAGTGATAACAATAGTATGTGTGTTATAAAGCTGTTGAAAATTAAATGAGACCACGTGAGTAAAGTTCTTCATGTAGTGCTTGGTACAGACTGCTAGTGATTATTGTTTTAAAAAATCTGATTTTTTTTTTTGCAGCACCAGGGATTGAACTCATAACTTTAAACTTGCCAGGCAGGCGCTTAGGCCACTGAGCTAAATCCCCAGCAAAATCTGATTTCTTACAAATATTGAGTGACAGGCAAAAATTAATTTTTCTCTCTCTCTGTCTGTCTCTCTCTCTCTTTCTCTCTTTCTCTCTCTTAGACAGAGTCTCACTTTGTAATTCAGGCTGACCTTAAACTCACTGTATAGCCCAGGCTGGCCTTGCACTCACCATGATCCTTCTATCTCAGCCTCCTGAGTGCTGGCATCACAGGTGTGAGCAACCATGCCTGGCTATAAATTAATTTCTTAACATCATGTTTTTCAGTGTAGTCATCCAAAGTTTAATGATGGGGATCCATTCAGAGAAATGTGTTGTTTGGCTCTTTCATCATTTGGAAACATCACAAAGTCTGCTTATACAAACTAAGGTGGTTATAATGTCAGTAGGCAATACAGTCTTATGGGACCACTGTCGTATGTGCAGTCTGTTGTTGACCAAAATGCTGTCATGGGATTCATAATTGTACTTAATTTAGTAAGAAAACTCCCTCAGTTTTGGAGGTTAGACTTTGGCCCAGTATTAATTCCTTTTCTCCTTTAGGTTCACAGGTGCAGAAATCACACTCCTGCTTTCACACAGCTTGGCTGCCAGAACACTATGAATGTTAGTGACCTCAGACACAGGTTGTCCAAAACTGGGCAAGAACACCTGCTGCAGTTCTGGAATGAGCTGGAAGAAGCCCACCGGGTGGAACTGTATGCGGAGCTCCAGGCCATGAACTTTGAGGAGCTGAATTTCTTTTTCCAAAAGGCTATTGAAGGATTTAACCAGTCTTCTCACCAAGAGAAAGTAGATGCACGAATGAAACCTATCCCCCGAGAGGTGTTGGGCAGTGCTACTCGGGACCAAGATCAGCTCCAGGCCTGGGAAAGTGAAGGTACTGTGTGCCTGTTTTTTATCAAGTTTATTACGAGGTACACTAAAATTGTTAAAGTAGCCAGATCATGTAACTAGTATTTTGATTCTCACACTACCTGTAAAACAAGTGACCCACCAGAGTGACAAATTGTCTTGCAAGATAGCTGCAGTATCTCCCATTGCTGGCGCTTATGTTGTGTTTTTATTTCTGATGCCTGATTCAAGGCTTTTCTCAGTTCAGTCTTAATTTACTTCAAGTCTCTTCCTCCTCGATTTCTGTATTTCTGGATTGTTTTCCTGACTTTGCCAAGCACAAGTTAAATGTTTCCATTGTAAATGCTGGCTTCTTCCGAAAACCTGGCCCAACCTGGCCTATCCTTCTTGTTTCCTTTTGTATTTCCCTCCCATTCCTGCTGCCACACCACCAGATCATTTTATTCAAGCTCAACCAAATAATTCACCTTTCCCTAAACACTGTTTTAGGCCTTTCCTGCCTTGTTCATATTTCTCTTCAACTTGTTTGGCCTTCACTCTCCCTCGCTGTGTCACCTTCTAAGTTCATCTTAGATTTCCTCTGTTGTGGGTTTTTCTCTTGGGGAGTTTACACTTACTATTTATGGTTCACCACACCTTTTCACCTGTTATTTGCTTCATGGTGTTTTCTTCAGTGTTCCAAGTTGAGGTTATATTTTTTGAGACTAAGTCTCTCTCCGTAGTTCTAGTTGGCCTTGAATTCATTATATAGCCCCGGGTAACCTACAACTTGAGGTGATTCTCCTGCCTCAGCCATCCAAGTGCTGAGATTACAGGTGTGCACCACCATGCTCACCACAAACTAGAATTAGTTGTTTATACTTATATTTCATTCTGCCTTATTTCACTGTTTATATTCGTCTTCCTCGTTTCACTGTAAATTCTTGAAGAAAACCTGTGTCTTACTTGTTTATGTGTGTTAGGTAGGATTTAGAAGAGTTTTGCAGTTGTAAGTTGATCAGTGATGTTTACTGAATTGACTCAAAACTTTTTATTCTAAAGAATATCATAGAATCTGTTCTCATAACTGCACTAATTTGCACTTTTGACTATGGCAAAAATAGCTCAATTGTGGTCTTTTGGTGGAGTTGAGAGATGAGGCTTTTTATAATCTACTACTCTGTAAGTGAAAGGTTCACTAAATATGGCAGCCAAGGCCCTTGAGTGTTTGACCATGTTCCTTGTGAACTCCCAGTCTCATATCCTCAACTGTAAGTGAGCAACTTGAACTCAAAATATTTTATCCGTTTTAAAAGACAAATTTTTTGCAGAAGTTATTATCAAAATAACAGAAATAGCCTATGACCTAATCAAAGCTTTTTTTTTTGGCGTACATTACTACCCAGCCCTTGGTTATGTACAGTACCTACTTACTTTTATAATGTGAAATAAAGTTACAGATATAACGTTATATGTATATTTGTACCATACCATGGTTATTTTTATTTTGTTTTCTGTTCTTTGACATCACACCTCTCCTAAAAAAAAAACTGGCGTTATTAACCTTCTAATGCCTCTGTGTTTCTCTAGGCTCATAAATGTACTGATTTTCAAACTGTGTTCCAGAGAGCCATAAGTGTTTCACTGCTAGGGAAGCTATTTTATAGAGAGAGGGAAGCAGGTGCTTATAGGGTAGGTCTCTAACCCCTATCTTCCTGCTGGAAGAATAGCTCTACTTTTTCTATCCTATGTATTTGATCGTTACATGACATTTTATTTAAAAGGTTTGGAGATTATAAAGTAGTCTGGATATTCCTCAAGAAGATGCCTTTCAGTGGGCTGGGAATATAGCTCATAGGAAGAGCCCATGCACGCCTAGCATGTGGGAGGCCCTGGGTTCAACTCCAGCACTGCAAAAAAAAAAAAAAAGATTTTTTAGATGTAAAATTTTTTAGATAAATTTGCTTCCTACGTAGACTAAGCTTCAGTCACTAAAATGCAACTTATAGGTAAATCCTTACAATTTTTTTTTTGACACAGGGTCTACTATTGCAGTTGACCTCACTATGAATGCACTTGAACTCAGTATGTAGACTCGAACTTGAGGCAGTCCTCCTGCTTCAGCCTCCAAAGTGCTGTGATTACAGGCATGTGCCACCATGCCTGACTCAGATGAATCCTTGTGAATGGAGAGTTTTGGTGATATCATTACTCTTACTAACTTCAGATTCACCAATCCTTCCCTGCTTGCCTGGGTTTAAAAAGGCTATTGCTCTAAACCAAAAGCCATACAGGTCTGTTCATATTCTGATATCCTGGCTGCTTATATTTTTCCTTGCGATTTGAAGAGGATAGAGTCTTAGTACGAACTCACTCACTCTCTTTTAAGGAGGAGAGATTTATTTTGTTTCACATGTGTTAATTCTTACCTGAGTGTGGCAGCTCACACCTGTAATCCTAGCATTCAGGAGGCTGAAGCAGGAGGATCACAGTGAGTGCAAGGCCAGCCTGTGCTACATAGTAAGTTTAAGGCCACCCTGAACAATATAGTGAGAGCTTGTCTCAAAAAACCAAAACAAACAAACAAAAAACAAAACAATAAAAAAACCAATCATTAACTCATATGAAAAGTCAAACCTTTGCCCTTGTGTACTGATGAAAAGCAATAATCAAGACATCCTATGATTTTTATCTTCTCTTCAGTTAAACTCTAGAACCCAGTTAGAACCCAGTAAAATATAAGAAGGTGAAAAGCAAACTTCCTTTTGGCTTGCTCTCAAGGGAACAATATTTATTTATAGGGGTGGAGAAGGAGACTTTGTAACTGATGGCATATCCTTTTCACTTAGCCAGAAACTATGTTGCATTTGCAAATTCCTAACAGAAGTTTTACTGGATTATCAAAAGGAAGAGATTACTATTGTAAAGATTATGGCATTATATTTCAGGTAGTGAGAAGATCCTGGTATTTGTAACAAGGACAGTTATTTTCAAGATCAGGGAAATAAAAACATGCACAGTAATTTCAAAATACCTGTTGGTGGTTGAGATGAAGATGGACATTTTAAACATGGGGTAGAAAATTCTTTGTTTCTGAAGGATGAATAAATAAGTGAGCTTCTTGTTGAAGAGAGATCTTTCTTTAAGTAATTTTTGAAGTTTTCTGGCCAGATATAAACAGTTGAATGTAGAGAAACAACTAGAAAATCTTTGTTTTACTAAACTTGAAAGAAAAATAATTTGCAGCTTTGACAAGAATGTTACTTTAGTAAAGATATACTGGAAAAATATATTTGCTTAATAAAACCTCCATTCTTTATTAAAACAAACACATGCATATTTGAATACAAAGAACTATTCTAATTTATATTATAAAAACTAATTGTTTAGTATTAGCTTTTTTTTTTTTTTTGCCTCTAAGACATTTTCCTGTTGTTTTTGTTACTATATATCAGTGTGGTAGAAAATTAAGTGAATTAAAAGAAACGCATTTATAACATTATTGCCTTTATATTTTCTGAAGTCTAACAGATTGATATTTCTGATTGATTTATTTTAAGATTAATATATGCTTATTTTAGAGAGATTGGAAAATATTTAAGTTAAAGGAAAATATACAAATTTCTCCCATCTCACAATCCAGAGATACTTACTAGTAATATTTTCTTGTATTTTCTTACACACACACGCACGCACACACGGGCACACACACACACAGACACACATACACAGTTGGGATTATGAATTTGTGTACAATTTTTTAATCTCTGGATTATGAAAAATTCCAAGCGTATTTTAGAACAAATTTTTAGAGACAAATATGGTGTCATAAATTGCCATACGTGCTACTTTGATTAAAAATTATTACATTTTTGTTACTTGTGTATCATTTATTCCTCTTTCTCTTTTTTCTTTAGTTCAGCATTTTAAGGCAAATCCCAACATGTTATTTTTGTCCTCTTATAGAGTTTGCATCTCTAGAATATGGCCTTTTTGTTTTTCCAAATCCATTTTAGAATATGACCTTTTTAAAAGTAATCAAATGACATTTGTAATCCTTTCATGTCTAAAATGGCTTCAAATAGAGAATGCCCTGATTCTTCTTTTTGTGCTTACCATTTAAGCAAAACAGTTTCATCTCTAACATGTGATTAAAAATGAAAGATTTAAAGTGTTTTCTCTGACTAGCTGTTTGGGTAGCTTTCCTTTATCTCCACTAGTTGAATAACCTGTTGATGCCACACCACTTCCTGGAGTGCTGACAATTTAAATGAAAGTCTGGCGGTGCTCTGCCTTAGAAGCACCTGTGCTGCTCCCTTCCTTGTTTCCGGCCCATGTCAAAGTCAAAGTGCACGGTGAAGTATACAGGAGGAGCGAACCAGTCCAAGCAGGAAGTTTTCCAGGAAGCGTTTGACTGCTCACAGGCCACTGTAAACTCTTTTGTTTTTTTGTAAATGTTATCAGGAAAAGTGCTTAGAGGTCTCGTCTGTAGCAAAATTATTAATTATTCTGTCCTAAAATGGAGAGGTGAAAAGGATGATACAGGTTTTTTCATATTTCTGTAGAAGTTTTAAGATAGGAGAAATTTGTGATTTCTTGGTCGTCGTGTGGGCTAAGTACGTTTATAATCAACATTTTTCAGGTAGGTGCAGTGCTTCCCTTATGAAATTTGTGACACATAAAGTTTAAAGTAATGTATCATTTCCATATTACCAAAAAGTTCAATGAATTTTATTGACCCACTTAATTTCAAGACATACTTTATCTATAAGACATCCTGATCTGTTACATATTTTTGATAAACACTGCACTTGATTACAGTAGCACAGCTGAACTGCACGATAACTTCAGTGTACACACAATTTGATATTGTGGACAACAGCTGGATTCCTTCCTGAATTGTCACTGGCCTGCTTTCTTCCCTCGTTTGTCTCTGCTCCATAAGTGAGGCGCACAAGCAGGAAGAAGTTAAGGCAGAAACGTTATCACAAATGTAAACGGATTAGGTTGTAACTGTTATAGTAGTTGTGGTTAGATGGAGACGAGATGTAACGTATGTCAACCTGGAAACGTATAGCTGGCAAGCATAATCTCATAGCCACTTAGAAGCAGTAGTGACCAGATTGGTTATCCAAAGTTTCAGTAAGGACAATTGAAGAAAGTACAGCAAGTAGGGTTAGAAGACAAAACACATGTTACTTACTTGTGTTTTTACTATTACTATTTTCCAAAGCTGCTCCTACCTCACCATGAGGCTTTATGGATTGTTATCTGTTATGAATATTCTGTATGAGACAGAAAAAGAAATGAGGCCATGGTAAGCTGCTGATTAGCAAAACTTTAAAACTGAAAAAAATCGGAAAATTTGAATGAAGCAGTAAGTCAGGGAGCTGATCCAAGCAAGAGAAAAGTTTCTGTAGGGGATATTTTGGGAACTGGTTAGAACCTCAGGAAATCACTGCGTTGATGCTGCACAGCATCAGGCGAGCAGGTGCAGAAGCAGGGAGGTGACTGTGGAGGCGTGGTTTTTGCTTTTTTCTGGTAAAGTAGCTGAGACTTTCCTTTGGACTGAATCAATTAAAAGAAGAAAGGCATTTTGCTGCCGTTAATGATAAAACAACTTAAAACACATGTGCCGTATGAGGAAATTATGTAACACACAAAGAACAAAAAACTTTGTGTCTAAAACGTGTAACTGAAACTTTTAAAAAAGATGTTCTGAACTGTTCAGCACCTTAGATAATATCTTGGTGTCCAGATTTTAAACCACAGTTCCATATCTGCTAGTGTAAAACAATGTTAACATCTGTTGTGCAATAAAACCTGACTTGAACAGACATAAAACTATTTTTGAACTTTATCCTGTTTAGTGTGATTATAGGGGCTGTTTCAGATCCGCTTGGCATTTAATAATGTAATTATAGCCAATATTATATATGTCTAATATTTGCTATAATTTTATATGTATTAATACAGTATATATGTATTAAATATGTATTTTTAAATTTCAAGGAGTTATGTGTTGTGAAACAAATCTGACTCAAAGGATTGTAAACTTGTATTTCAAAATAATACTTTATAGGTCAAGAATAGCAGCCTTAAATTTATTTCCTAGAAATCATAAGTTTCTGATAACTTAGGGAATAACCAACTGTAAAACAGTTTTAAAATTTTCCATATGTAATTCTCTGCTTACTTCAGATTTCTTTGTATCGGTTCACTTTTGTCGCATGGTGGTTTCAGGGTTTGTTTAATGTGAGCCTACATTTATTTGGAATGCTATTAAAAATTTTAGTGTTTAGGGCTGGGGACATAGCTCAGTGGTGAGCGGTAACAGGACTTGCCCAGCAGGTGTAAGGCCTTTGGTTTGATTCCCAACACTACAAAACAAAACAGAACACAGATGTTTGGGAAGTTTTGGAGAATGTTGGCTTTTCCTACTGAAACGGCTTTTCTGTGTGGGGTGGAATGTGAAACGCAGCATAACCTCTCACAAATTTGGTGGAAAAGGGGAGAAAGAACAGCAAAGAATTAGGAGGGAAGTTTACACATCTGAAAATTGCAGTGCTGTATGTAATATGTGTATTAAACAAATATTTGGGTGTGGTCTGAGACTGCTGGAGGTAGTATATTGTGTGGTTAATAACCCTGGACTCAGAATCAAATCTTAATTCACATTTACTAGCCTATTTCTCTAAAATGGAGAAAATTGTACCTACTTTTGGTTCTCAAGTTATTACATTTTATTTTCACATTCTGATAGGATAAAATTAAATGGTATGGAGGTAATAGGACAATTCTCTGTGGGAGACAGAAAGATAAAATTAAGTCCTAGTTTCAAATTGAAGATGAAAATTATTGAGATATATATATATAAAATATGTTTTTAAATTTTTTTCAGTTGAAAAGATACCTCGAATAGTTGCTGAATGATGACTTTGGGCTGTGTGTACTAGTGGAGAAAAATATAGAATCAGGACTGGGGACAATGCTAATATTACAGTAGACTTAGTATTTAAGTTCTCGTTGTACTAGTATATTTAAGAAGGCTTAATGTGTAAAAACATATAAAGCATAAAGTTAGTAAATTAGATAAACCCACATTACCTAAAGATTTTAAAGTAATAATAATACAATTATCCTCCAGTATTTGTGGGGGTTTCAGTTAAAGATCCCCATTGGATACCAAAACACTCATGTTCTTTATATAAAATGGCATAACATTTTCATATCATTTATGCATACTTTAGATCATTTCTAGATTCTTTCAATGTCTAACACAGTGTACATGATAGGTAAGTAGTTGTTATAGTATATTGTTTAGGGAATAATGACAAGAAATAGTTTGTAAAGTTTATTAGAGGCACAGTTTTTAAGTTTTGAATATTTTTGATCCATAGTTGATTGAATACATGAACATGAATCTGTGGATATGCAGCGCCGATTGTAATTGATAGTGACCACCCCTGCCTTCCCTGGCTTGGTCTACAAGCCAGAGTGCAGAGAGCCAAGTTCACTGGCAAAATTTCTAAGAATTTTAACAAAGTATGAAAACTAGAAGAAAAGTCATCCACCATTGCTTCATTCTCACCCGACATTTTAAGTCTTTTTTGCTCGGCAGAGACCAACTTTCCCATAGCCTGTTCCCGAGCTTCTGTGCCTTTGTCGCTGAGACTGTCCACGTCTGAGCGATCAGATGGGTTTAGCAAATGGAATATTGCAAGATTTTGGTGTTATATTTTTAGGCCAAACTGAGATGTCTGTTTTGAAATAGCTTTTCTAGTTTCATTTGTTCACATCTGAATCTTTGGACTATGCTGAATTTATTTTGGTTCAAAAAAATAGCAATTTTTTCAAGCATTATGTTTGCTTACTACTTATGACTATTCAACTAATGAAAAAATGACAGGTTTCAGCAGAAGTACTAAATCAGTAAAGAAAAGGCTTTTAAGTCTCATTATTCTTTCTGAAGTGCTTTAGATGACTTCTTTTTTTAAAAAAATTTACAAATTGTATTTCTTCATCCATTTTTTGGCAGCGTTAGGGGTTGAACCTAGGGTTTTGCACATGCTGAGGGAGGCACTTTTGCTGAGCTGCACTCCCAGCCTGAATTTTACTAATGTATAATTACATACAACAGGATACATAGTTTTGTTTTAAAATATGTACACAACCATGTAAAATACGTATGCAGCTGTCTAACTCAATGCCAGGCAAGACACAGACCATTTCCCACATTATGCTCCATCTCCCTAAGGCCCTTTGTAGGTAACAGCCCGGGCTGATTTGAGGGAGTTTCAGACCAGGTGTTCTGATTTCAGGGGCTGGGTTCTTAATCATTATACCCATACTGCTTTCCTCCCTGAAAGTTTATTTGCTCTACATTTTCAGGATATGTAGTTTGCCTAGTATATTCATACACTTACTATTTATTACTTATGGATTGACTTATAAATATAGCATCATCATTCATCCTGCCACCTTGGTATTGTCTATCCTATTCTAGCTTTCTCTTGACTTATGACATCTAATAAGTAATCAAGTTCTTGCAAAACTTTTATAACATCTCTTGGTCCTTGCCTCCTAGTGTTACCAGAAGAATTATCTTATTAGTTTATTAAGATATATCATTCATTTTTTGATGTTTGGTTGGGCTACATAACTTTGTTCTAACAACAAAATATTTTTGTTAAGATAGCATCTATGATTGTATGTAGACACATTGTTCTCTCTCCTTTATGCCGACTGGGTAAATCTTTGCTAATACTACTATGTGTCTGATTATAGGGATTTTGTGATACAGGTGTTTCCTTTTTCTTTTCTAGGACTTTTCCAGATTTCTCAGAACAAAGTAGCAGTTCTCCTTCTAGCTGGTGGGCAGGGGACAAGACTTGGAGTTGCATATCCCAAGGGGATGTATGATGTTGGTTTACCATCCCATAAGACACTTTTTCAGATTCAAGCAGAGCGTATCCTGAAGCTACAACTGTTAGCTGAAAAATACTATGGCAACAAATGCATCATTCCGTGGTAAGATAAGTTTCATTGGAGTGTCTGAACATGTATTGTGTTATAATACCTTCACAAGTACCTTTTGGTATGTTAGATACTAAGTCTAAATTTCATACTGGTTGATACTTTGTCTAGGTATAGAATTTCTTGAGAATCAGTTTCCTATTGAAGGCATTGCTCTATTGTTTCCAGCATTGCTTTTGAGATGTATACTTTAGTCATTTCGATTCCTAGTGACTTTCTTTTTCCTCTTTGAAAACTTTAGGGTCTCTTCTAACCTTTAGTATCAGATTTTAT
>RJWT010003802.1:20127-35403 GCA_004365215.1 Cuniculus paca | reverse complement strand
TTTATTAAAGAGGCTATCTTTCTTCCAGTGAACATGTTTGGCCCCTTTGTCAAAGATAAGGTGGCTGAGTGTGTTTGTAGTTGGGGTTGTATCTTCTAATCTATTCCATTGATCCTCAGGTCTGTTTTGATTCCAGTACCATGCTGATTTGATTACAGTAGCTTTGTAGTATAATTTCAAGTCTGAGATTGTGATGCCTTCTGCCCTGCCCTTGTTGCCCAGAATTGCCTTTGCTATTCTAGGTCTCTTCTGGTTCCAGATGAATTTTAAGAATGATTTCTCTAGATCTGTGAGGTATGCTAATGGTATTTGGATGGGAATTGCATTAAATCTGTATAATAATTTTGGGAGAATGGCCATTTTCACAATGTTTGTTCTTCTTCTTCATGAGCATGGAATGTCTTTCCATTTTCTGAGATCCTCTTTGATTTCTTTTTTCAGAGTACTGTAATTTTCATTGAATAGATCTTTTGCTTCCTCTGTTAGGTTGATTCCTAAGTATTTCATTTTTTTGGATGCTATTGTGAAAGGTGTGGTTTCTCTTATTTCTCTCTCAATGAGTTTGTTGTTTGTGTACAGTAATGCTATTGATTTCTGAGTATTGACTTTGTATCCAGCTACATTACTGAATTTGGTTATGGCATCCAGAAGTCTTTCAATGGAATTTTGAGGGTCTATGTAGAGTATCATGTCATCTGAAAATAGTGATAATTTAACTTCTTCCTTTCCTATCCTTATTCCTTTTATTTCTATCTCTTGTCTAATTGCTCTAGCTAATGTTTCCAGCACTGTATTCAATAGGAGTGGTGATAATGGACATCCTTGTCTTGTTCCCGATTTTAGAGTGAAAGCTTTAGCTTTTGACCATTTAATGTGATACTGGCTGTTGGTTTGTCATAGATGGCTTTTATCAGATTGAGGTAAAGGCCATCTATTCCAATTTTCCTTAGGGTTCTTATCATGAATGAGTGTTGGACTTTATCAAAAGCTTTTTCTGCATCTATTGAAATGATCATGTGATTGTTATCTTTGGCTCTATATATATGGTATATTACATTTATTGATTTGCGTATGTTGAACCATCCTTGCATTCCTGGGATGAATCCCACTTGGTCATGGTATATAATTTTCTTGATGACTTGCTGGATTCTGTTTGCCAGTATTTTATTGAGGATTTTTGCATCTATGTTCATTAGGGAGATTGGCCTGTAGTTCTCTTTTTTGGTTGAGTCTTTTTCTGGTCTTGATGTTAGGGTAATACTTGCTTCCAGGAATGATTGAGGGAGACTTGCTTTCCTTTCAATTTCATTAAAGAGTTTGAGGAGTGTTGGCATTAAGTCTTCCTTGAATTTCTTGTAGAATTCAGCTGTGAATCCATCAGGACCTGGACTTTTCTTGGTTGGTAAGGTTCTAATTATATTTTCAATTTCATTAAGTGATATTGGGTTATTCAGTAGTTTTACATCTTCCTGATCCAGTTTTGGTAATTGATATGTTTCTAGAAATCTTTCCATTTCTTTGGTGTTATCGAACCTATGAAAGTAAAGAGTTTCGAAGTAGGTATTGATGATCTTCTGTATTTCCACAGGGTCTGTAGTGATTTCACCCTTTTCATTCCTTATTGCATGGATTTGAGTTTTTTCTTTCCTTTTTTAATAAGGTTGGCTAGAGGCTTATCAATTTGGTTTATTTTTTCAAAGAACCAGCTCTTTGATTCGTTGATTCTTTGTATTGTTTTCTTAGTCTCAATTGCATTAATTTCTGCTGTGATCTTTACAATTTCCTCCCTTCTTTTGGCTTTGGGTTGGTCTTGCTCTTCTTTTTCTAGATGTTTGAGGTGTAACATCAGATTGTTTATTTGTGTTCATTCCATTTTCCGGATGTGGGAATTCACCACAATAAATTTCTCTCTGAGGACTGCTTTCATTGTATCCCACAGATTCCGGTAAGTTGTATTTATATTTTCATTTGCTTGTAGATATTGTTTAATTTCTTCTGTGACCCACTGATTGTTCAGGAGTATATTATTAAATTTCCATGTGTTTGCACAGTTTCTTTTGTCATTAATTTTCAGTTTGATGGCACTGTGATCAGATAGTATGCATGGGACAATTTTGATTCCTTTGCATTTACTTAAGCAAGTTCTATGGGCTAGTATATGGTCTATTCTAGAGAATGTACCTTGTGAAGCTGAGAAGAATGTATATTCTGATGTCATTGGGTGGAAAGCTCTGTAGATGTCTACCCACGTGCATTTGTTCACAGGTTTGATTCAGTTCAGTTACTTCTTTGCTGATTTTCTGTCTAGTTGATGTGTCTCTGTGTCAAGGGTGTGTTAAGGTCTCCCATTATAATTGTGTTATTGCTTATTTGATTTTTCATTTCTATTAATATTTGTTTTATGTAGTTGGGTGCTGCCATATTTGGTAAATATATGTTTAAGATTGTTATTTCTTCCTCTTGGAGTTTTCTCCTAACCAGTATGTAGTGACCTTCTTTATCTCTTTTGACCACTCTTGGTTTGAAGTTCACATCGTCTACAAACCAAATAGCTACCCCTGCTTTTTTTGGGATTCCTGTTGCATGGAGTATTGTTTTCCATCCTTGGACTTTCAGTCTATGAATTTCCTTTTGGGTTAGATGGGTTTCTTGTAGACAGCATATTGTTGGATGTTGTTTCTTGATCCATTCTTCCAGTGTGTTTCTTTTGATTGGTGAATTTACATTAATGGTTATACACTGGCTTGTTTTAGTCATGTTATCTTTCTGCAGTGGTTTCTTTACCTTTTCCCTCTATTTGATTGTTTACACAGCTTGGTGTTCTTCTTTTGTTGATCTTCTTGACGTTGTAGCTATTTTCATGTCTGTCTAGATTATCTTTCAGTATTCTTTGCAGGGTTGGTTTGGTGGTTGTGAAGTTCTTCAGCTGCTCTTTGTCATGGAAGTATCTTATTTCTCCATCAATTTCAAAGGATAGTTTTGCAGGGTATATCGGTCTGGGTTGGAAGTTGTTTTCCTTTAGGACTTGAAATACTTCACTCCATGCTCTTCTTGACTTGTTTGTGTTGAGAAGTCTTTTGTGATTCTGATGGGCTTTCCTTTATAGGTGATTTGCTTCTTTTCTCTAACAGCTTTTAATATTCTGTTCTTATGTTGAATTTCTGGGATACTGATTATTATATGTCTCTGTGTTGATTTATTTTGGTTATGGCTAATTGGAGTTCTGTATGCTTCACTTTTCTGTATGTCAGTTTCTTTCCCATGTTTCGGAAGTTTTCAGCTATTACTTCTTTAAATAGTATTTTTATACCATTTGTGTTTTCTCCTTTTTCATTTACACCTATCAGTCTTATTGTTTTTCTTTGCATCATCTTGCAACTGCTGAATTGCTATGTCCTGATTTCCTGTTATTTTTAAAAGATGTTTCCTTTCTTGCTCTCTAGCTACAATCATGTCTTCGAGGTCTGAAAGTATTTTCACATTCATTGAGGTGGCTTTGCCAACTTTCAGTGGCATTCTTGATTTCCTGGATATCTCTTTGAATCTGTTTCATGCATTCTAATTCTTTTTTGTATTCTTCATTCAAGGTTTCCATCCTTTTGCAGTGCTCCTCTATTTTTCCAACTATATCTTCTTTAGATGTGCCTAGCATTTCTTTCATTACGTTTATCATATCTTGTTTTACCTAGGAAATCATTTCTAATCTCAGTTCCTTTACAGCTTCATGGAGTTGTTTCTTTACTTCAGTTGCTATCATTTCCGAAGTTTCAGGTGTGTGGCTTATACTTTCTTCTATGTCCGTGTCTCTTTGGCTTGTTTGGAATGGACTGAAGGTATAAGATTGCATTTTGCTCTTTCGTTTTGTCATTTTCCTGTATTCCACTATGGCAGGTGAATCCAACGTGCACAGTTAGGTTCCAAGGCTGGGTTAAATTCACACTGCACACCTTCAGCTCCAGCCAAGACTACCACTGTGGCTGCTCTGTTGCTGGACAGTGGCTGGGCAGAGCCCAGGCAGGACCCCAAGGATGCTCCAAGCATCCCTGGCTGATGGTGGAATTGGCACAGGTCCCTACCAGGTTGCTCACAAGGTCCCAAGGTACACGGCTAGGTGAAATTTGCTGTGCGTGCCTTCAGCTCATGCCAGGCCCAGAGCTGCAGCTGCTACGCTGCTCCAGGGTGGCTGGGAGGAGCCCAGGCAGGACCCAAGGGATGCTCCAAGCATCCCAGGCTGATGATGGAATTGGCACAGGTCCCTACCGGTCTGCTTGCAAGATCCCAAGCTGCACGGCCAGGTGAAATTCACTGTGCGCACTGATGTTAACTTCTTAAAGTATTAATAATTACTAATGAGAAAATTAACATGTATGAAGTACTATGTGTCAGCAACAATACATACTTTATATAAATATATATATCGTCCTTTTGATTATGTTGACATCGGCTTATGTTATCATAACTCAAGCTAAATGGATACTATAAGAAAATCTTTGTCATTTAAATTATCTAATGATTGTACCTTTCAATAAGTATTACCTCTTTGACTTACAGAAGTCCTATGAGTATCATGATACAGTATTTTTTTTAATTAAAGTCAGAAAATGCGAGGCTTACCAAAGACTCTGAATTCACAGTGTTGATTTTGAGTTAGTCATTCTAAACTCAGAAAACAAGGTTATGAAAGTATAAAAGAAAATGAAGGAATAGAAAAGCCTCCTTCTCTTCTGTATAATTTTTTGGACTTGGATCTAAAGACATCTGTGAAGAAAGAAATAAGACTCCTAAACTGATAAGATTTTCCAAGTTTAACTTAATATTTGTGCATTTTTTTCAATAACCATAACTTTTTATTTGTATAACTGGGAGGGGAAGGCTGAAAATCATTCGCTTCCTTCATTATCAACCAAAGAGAAGTCCCTATAACAACTGCATGGAAATGTGGGTTAACCTCTTGATATTTCTTCACTGTTTGAATCAGAACCTATACAGTGATTGTTTAGTTTTGTTTTTGTTTTGTTGAGTTTTTTGTTTTGTTTTGTCTTGTTTTTGTTTTTGTTTTTTTGGTACTGGGAATCAAACTCAGGACCTTGTGCTTGCCAGGCAGGCGCTTGTGCCACAAAACTATATCCCTAGCACCTAGTCCAGTCTTACTTCATTTATTGTTCTACTGTATTCTTTTTCTTTTTCTTTTTCCTTTCCTTTTCTTTTCTTTTCTTTTCTTTTCTTTTCTTTTCTTTTCTTTTCTTTTCTTTTCTTTTCTTTTCTTTCTGAGATAAAGTCTTGCTCTACAGTTCAGGCTGACCTTGCACTCACATTGTAGCCCAGACTGAGCTCGAACTTGTGACAGTCCTTCTGCCTCAACCTCCTCAGTGCTGGAATTACAGGTATCTGGCTACCCTGCTTTGTTCTTTAAAATGATTTGAGTTGCCTTTATCTTAATTTGTTACTTATTTTGTTCATATAAATCGGTAGTTCACTTGGCTGTACACTAGTGGAGGTTTTTATGTAAATGTTTGGGGTAAATCTGTGTGGTCAGTTTCTGTCATTTTTCTTAGTGAATGCTCTGGGGAGTATTTTCATTACAAATAGTACACCAAACAGGTTCTAAATTATGACAGAATATGCTCCCAGACTTACTCGTGGCCCTTTTTAAATCCAGTCCTCATTCTAATTGATAGTCTGTTTGTCTTATTTCCCTACCATCAATCCTGTCAGCCATTGCTTATTCATGAACCAGAGTACATTACTTTATTGATACAGATTTCTTGACATATTACCAGTTCTTACTGTCACTTGTCTCTAGAGAGAGAGAGAGAGAGAGAGAGAGAGAGAAAGCTGTTAAACTTGACTATTTTTTGAGTGTCAGAGGACATTTTCTGTCTATCTGAGAACTTTTGCCCTGTTAACATGGATCACTTATAATAAAAATTAATGGTAGTTACAGTACAGTGTAGTAGTTGCCATATTTAAGATATGTATACAGTACCATTAGAACAGGGAAGCAGAAGGGGAATCTGTCTTAATTGGGAAGCCCTTGTACCTTAGCCTTTGCATCTTTTTGTCTTCATTGGATTTCCCCCAAACCAGGCATGGTGGTACTCACCTGTAGCCCTAGCACTCGCCTATAATCCCAGCATTCAGGAGACTAAGGCAGGAGGATCACTGTAAATTCAAGGCCAGCCTGGACTACATAGGTAATTCTGTCTCAAAAAACAAAAAAATTTAAAAATAAAAAAGTTTTTCCCCAAAGTACACCTTAAAGAACACTTTTTTTGCAGGAAGTCAGACCAAAATAAAATAGTGACCAGGTAGTATATAAAGACTGTCCATGGACTGATGGGTGTCCCTCTTCTTATACAGTATATAGCTCTATTTGGCACAACTATTTTGCCTCCCAAGATTTTTTTTTTTAACAAGGCCACCTCTGTTCTTGAGTGGCTTGAGTAGGGTGAGGGTACAAGACTTTCAGATACCATTATGGAAGGCAACTACCCCTTGACAGAAAACCAAGTGTTACCTGGCTCATTTCTGTTTTCCTACACAAAAGTTTAAGGCCACCCTATGGATAACTGATGTCTGTACTACCATAGACCCTAGAGCTTCATGAATTATAGAGGAAAACTTTTGAAACCTCCCCCTGGCAGTGTGACCACCCTCCCTTCCCTCAACCCTTAATAATAAGCTCTTCTAGAGGGCTGGAACCAATCCACATAAGTCTTCAGCTCCATAAGTCTGTCCATCCAGTTTAGGGTATGGAATCCCTGGTTTATTTTCAAGCTGATTGTAAATTTAGTCCTGACAAAGATTTCTAATATCTGGTTACTTGCTTTTTAACTGGTTGGTTGGTTTTTTTCAGACATGATGTCACTATGTAGTTTAGCCTGAACTTGAACTCACTATGTACCCCAAGCTGGCCTCTAACTGGCAGTGATCCTCCTGCCTCAACCTCCCAAGTACTTTTTAAATCACATTTATAGCAGTTCAAGTTTATAAAACTTGCCTACTGCTTTAGACCATTTAGGGAGAAAAAAATATCCAGAAAATTAGAAATGTTTGCTAATTCTGAATGTCCAAACATTTTCACTCTGTTATCAAACTTTAATAAAAAAAACTTGTATAAAAATTTTAATCTATTTTCTTAGCTTTCAAAGTAATCTGTGTTTGAAGTGAAAAATGAATAGGCTTATTGCCACACACAATTTAGTTGTGCTGGATTGTTTGGCTGTAACGTCTGTGCTGATGGAGACAGACTGCAGGCTGGGGAATCTGTTCTGTCTGTCTGACAGCTGGCTGCACTCAGTATCTTGGAGGGTGGGAACAGCAGTTGGAAGAAGCTGTCCACTTTATTTAATGTTCTGTGTTTGTTTACTGATTCCAATAATAACATTGTGCAGTTATTTGAACAGCTGCCTTTTGATTTCCTTCTGTTTACTGTTTAGGTTTATTAAGCTTGTCCTTAACACTTGTTGAATGCTCCTTAACTAGCTCTCCTTTATTAAATGTTTTTATGTGTTTACTCCTTTGTGGTCTGTGCATAACTTTGATGATTTAGTTTACTAGAGAAAGGAATTTTTTAAAATTTGAAGTCCTACTGAAGATGGCTTATACTTTGTTGTTGTCCCTTAGCCTTGTTATTGTAGTTAAATATTTTAAAATTTGATAAATTACCTTTTGGAATTAAGTCAGAATTTCAATCGTGTTAAGCCACAGTTTATGTTAGCTTCCTACATCTGCCAAAAGGTAGTTTTAGTCAACATACTCCAGACTAGTTTTAAAAAATTGGCATGATAACTGTATGTGGATTTTGTTTTAGTTACTTTCTATGAATAGATTGACTAGAAAGGATATACACATATACACAGGGTTACAAAAATAAATTTTGTATTTTCAGTTTTATTAGTGTGAAATAGACTTGCTGCAAATTTCTTCATATTGTGGGAACTTTATTTTGTATCTATAGGTAAGAGACATGTGCATTGCTTATATGCTGGTGACGTTAACTTACCTCTATATTGGAGTCCTGGTTTTTGCTTCATTTCCTTCGCCTCCATTATCCAAAGATTGTATTGAGCAGGTAAGGTACTGTGTATCCTCTCTGTGTGACTGTTTTTATAATTTCATGTGTGAATAGGAGGCAGGATGATAATAGGCAGATGTAATAGCAGTCAGGCCTGTGTTTGAATAAATCTCTACCACCTATTTGAAGTGCAGGAATTTTGGAACCTTCTCCATCCTTTCGGAGTTTGTTTCTTTTTCTATTAAATTTTATAATACATACACTGAATTTTAGATGTGCTTTTAATAGTAGGCACATTGTGTGCTCAAATAAATGACTACTATCGTGTATGTATATTTCTCTTTGTGTAGAGAACAATTACCAGAAAGTCTTGTGAATTTATAAAACATTCATATTGGGTCCACTAAACTCCCTTATTTTCCAAAGCCCAGATCTGAAAATGCCTTGGATAAACTATTGTTTGTTTATCTCTAATGATAGATCTGACTCCCACTTAGATACCGAGTACCAGGCAGCTAAACAGAGACAGGGTGTTTGGCTGTTAAAAAAAGGGAGAAAGCCAAGCATGATGGCACAGTCCTGTAATCTCAGCACTTGGGAGACTGAGGCAGATGGGTATCAAGTGTGAGGTCAGCTGAGACAACACAGCAAATCTCAGGCCAACCTGTACTACAGAGGGAGAACCTGTCTCAAAACAAAAACGAGAGACAGACAGACAGACAAGAATAGGGGAGGAGAGAATGAGTATAAAGGAAAAATCTTGCTGGGTACGGTGTCACATGCCTTTAAGCAGAGCACTCTGGGAGGCTGGGGGCAGGGGTAGAGATCTCAAGTTTGAGCCCAGTCTGGGCAACTTTGACACTTAACAAGACTCTGTCTCAAAAAAAAAATTTTTTTTTTAAAGGCTGATTGTGTAATTTAGTGTGAAGCCTCCATGCTCAATCCCCAATACTGCAATGAAAATCTTTTACCAAAAAGTGGCCATAAGTAAAATATTTGTATTTAATTAATCAAAAATTTGGGAATAATAGAGTATCTAATGTGACTGAAAATTTTCTCATGAAAAACAATATCTCATGGGTGATTTTCTAGTCAGAAGAAACTGCAGTAGGTAGACACTGTAATAGGAAACAAGGAGACAGATCTGCAAAAGAGAACAAGACCGAGAGATAAAAGGAGAGGGGTGGGGATGAAACGAAGAATGAAAACGTGTTAGGCACATGAACCAACTCCACATGAGGAATGTAATCATTAGGTACTACAAACTTATATCAATAAAATATTTAAAAAAGACATTGCTCTAAAAGAGTATAGGATATAATATAATTTAAGCAAAATTTTAAGTTTATTTCAGCAGAATAGTGTTAACAGTATTTTCATCTCTGTAAGAGAAAGAGATTATTGCTGTTGTGATAGTTTGAAATCCTCTTGTTCTCTTGATTCCCTTGATTCTAGAGGTTTGGCAGCCAGATGTTTGTCAAGAATTTCCCTGATATGAACAATCCTACTTAAAGCCCACTTGCTTGAAGTATTGTACTGAAAAAGGAAAAAAAAATGTTTTTGGTCTTTTGAGACACAGTCTCACTGTATTATTCAGGCTGGCCTCAAATTCATGGCAATCCTCCTGTCTCAGCTTCCCAAATGCTGGGATTACAGGCATGTGTCACCACTAGAGAAGGTTCTTGCACCTCAGAAAGGAAAGGAACTGGTCTTGTTTTTGTATTTTTATGTGGTGCTGTTATTTGGTTTGGTTTGGTTTTGATTTTGGTTTTCTGAGACAATCTTACTTATTACATAGTTCAGGCTGGTTTTGAACTCCCTATGTAGCCCAGGCTGACCTCAAATTCTTCTCCTGCTGCCTCAATTTACCAAGTAGTAGGATTATAGTGTATGCCACCATGCCTGGCTTTAAAATTCTGATCAATTAACTTTTTTAAAAGATATTTACCAAACTAAAACAAAAAAAGGATTATGAAAGAACATAGAAATAAATCCTTTTTATTGATAGGCTGTACAATAAAATACTAAGTGATAGATATAATCTTACCTTATTCTGTAATATTTACTTTGAAAATGCTATCATGCTTTAGAGGAAGAAAACCAAGAGAAGTCATAAGGGTAAAATATCATAAAATTTAATTTGCCATTTAAGAATATTAAAAACAAATTTGGGCATTATGTTTGAACCTTATAGGACAGTGCTTCTTAATCTATCTGTAGAATATAAAAAAAAGTTTTCTTTGTTGTTTTAATGTCAAATCAGTTGCAGCCTAATACTTTTGTAAAATAGAATAAACAATATAGCAATGTTAAATTTCCTTGAAAGTTTGTAAACACATTTTCAATTACTGTACTTCATTGAAAAATAGTTATCAAGCTGTTCACATACTACAATTTGAGTACCACCTGTGTTTAAAATAACTAGAAGATACTCCATTTTCTGAATCTTATATTAGATTTGAATTTTAACATTACCTCATCATCTTTCTTGATTTAGAATTTTTTAGACAACTTCCCTAGCAGTGACATCCTGTCCTTCATTGCAAGGATATTTCTGCTGTTCCAGATGATGACTGTCTACCCGCTCTTAGGCTACTTGGCTCGGGTCCAGCTGTTGGGCCATGTCTTTGGTGACATTTACCCTAGGTAAGAGTTTTTCTCTTGACCAGGAAGATATGCCAAGCAACAAATGACTGTGCATACAGGTCAGTTTAAAGTATGACTGATCCTTTTGCTATAAAAATTTGTCTAATGAAAATAGTTACTAAGGATAGATCACTGGTGTTCATTTCCCAGAAGAGCTTTAAATATAGAAGCCATTCCCTTATCCAGAATGACTTAAAGTTTATTCCTTTAGCTCTGATATCAGCCTTATTTATATTATTATTTGCTTGCTATTAATCTACACATTACTAAGAATTTGGTAATATATAGTACCCATGTTGGCATGTGAGCTACTGAAAAGCAACACTTTTAATTACTGGTCATTAATACTTGTGTGTTTATTAATATCTGTACATTTTTACTTATGTGATCAGTTGTTTAGAAGTAAAAGAGATATATAATGAGTTTAAATTCTTATTTGATATAAGACAAGTTTAAATTACTATGGTAATTACCCTGGGCATTGAGGAACTGTGAGTCCCTTTGGAACTCTGTTCAAAGCTAGTTTCCCGCATCCAAGAGAAATTTCTGTATATTTCTCAGGCATTCTGTGAAGCTTTCTTGAAGATACCTGGTTGACTCCTACTTTTAAATTAAATTTTATTGTATGTTCATCTTAATGAAAAATAGCTAATCCTGTTCTATCGGGAATAAATTACTTAAACAGAAGAAAACTTTTGAATTTGGAGGGAAGTTGCATTTATAGTAACCAACTAAACAAGTGGGTTTTGTTTTGTTTTGTCTTTTTGAAGCAGGGTCTTGCTATGAAGTTCAGGCTGACCTTGAGCTCACTTTGTAACCCAGGCTGGTCTTAAACTTGCAAGGATCCTCTTGCCTCAACCTCAAAGTGCTGTAATTACAGCCATGCACCACCACGCCCAGTTCTAAACAAGTGGTCTTGATCACTTGTTTAAAGTGAACTTGTGGAATCCCCACAGTAAATTTATCTATAAGTGTGTTGGCTTAGAACCAAAGCAAAAATTAAGAGTTGCCAGGTCTCCTGCATTGATAACAGCAGCAGCAGTAAAGTTAGTCTAGCATTGATACAGTTCTAATCTAGAAGATTAGAGTTAAGTAAATATAAAACTCTTCCTGTGTTTGTGCGCTATGCTGTATTTGTATCACCAAAATAAATTCAGTGAAGTCATATATGAAAAAATGCTAGGCAAATGCACTGCCCCTGTTTTCTATCTTTATTTTTCAGAATGATGGCTGTTAGAATTTTTTTTTTCTTTTTGGAAAGTAGGATTTCCCTTTTGTGTTTACATTGTATTTCTTCACACTGTCGTTTATCCTATAGTTACAAATATTCTACTTGGCATATTTTGGAGCATAAGTTTTAGTCCCCTTTTGCTTATTAATGACCTGCCAAGATCTGTAGCTTTTGTAGGTATAAGTATTTAACATATGAGAAATGAAAAATAAGAATTTTAAAGCATTAATTCTTTAAAAATCAATAATAAAGCCAGGCACAGTGACACATGCCTGTAGTTTGCAGTACTTGGGAGCAGGAGAATCTTGAATTCAAGACACCCTGGACAACATAGGCAAGAAAATAAGACCTTATCTCTTTTTTTTAATTTACTTTTTTTACATGAATAACATTTTTTGAAAAATACTTCCAAAAAATTGTTTTTCACTGGGCGTGGTGGTGCATGCCTGTGATCCCAGCACTCAGGAGGCTGAGGCAGGTGCATCGCCATAAGTTCACTGCCAGCCTGGGCTACATAAGTGAGTTCAAGGCCAGCCTGCACTACATAGTGAGACCCTGTCTCAAAAAAAAGTAAAAAAAAAAAATCTCTGGTGTCTACTTTCTAGTAGAAATTTAGGTGCTCCTCTATTTTTGCATTGGCTATGATTCTGTTGTTTTCATTTAAATAGGTTTAAAAATCAGAAAAAAAGAAGGGGTACTTTTAATAGCCCTTTCAGATAATTGTGGATATTCCTTTTTGATACTTGTGCCAAAATTTGACAACTAGTAGTTTCATATTGGTCACAGTGTATAATGTGAAACTTGGTTGCAAACCTATTGGTCTGTTTTGCACTTCGGTTCTTTAACCCCTATGCATTATTTTGCAACATCATGTTTGGTCAGTATTGGTTCACTGATTTCTGTAGATCTCCCAAATATTTTTTTTGATCTCCCAAATATTAATAGATGTCATTATTCATCATCAGAGCCTACACTCATTAATATCATACCACCAATTTCATCATAAAAGTTTTTGACTATATGAAAACTATCAAGCTTAGGGTGGCAAATGTAAGTTCTCCAAAATTCTACTTATTTGAAAGCTCAAGTGATATCATTAGTAACAAATTCTGTCAGTGATTTTCCTTGAAGTGACAAGCTCATTATCATTCATTTTAAAGAAAATGGTAGCTGGATGGTGGCAAAAACCTATAATCCCAGCACCCAGGAGGCTGAGGCAGGAGGGTTCCCTCAAGTTCAAAGCCAGCCTGGGCTACATAGTGAGTTCAAAGCCAGCCTGAACTATATAGCAAGACCCTGACTCAAAAAACCAAAAAGAAAAAAGAAAATGTCTACCAAACACCCAAGTTTTGATAATCATTGCTTGTTTGAATTTCAAGTAAAAATGTAGCATTTATATGTCATAGCTAGATGGGCCCCCAGCTGTGCTGTGCACGTGCTTTGCCTCAAGACAGCCAGTGTACTTCACTGTGCAATATTTATTAGGTATTTCCCTTTTGATCACATAGAATATTAAAAAGATGTATATTCAAAGCATAAATTTTAGTAAAACTTTTACTTTTTTTAAAATTTTAAAGAGAATAGAACCAAACAAAACAAAACAAAGCAAAATAAAACAGAACAGAGTCAAACACAACATAGCATTTCAGAACAGAACACTGCAAGCAATACAGGTCTTCTAAATATAACAACAGGAGATGAACAATGGCTACCCTAGTGTCTCCTGCCTTCTTCGAAATGGTTGTTCATACATTTACACACAATAAACTCAAACAAAGCAAAATAATATAAAACCAGATAAAACAAAAGAGTAAAAGCATTACAGGTCTTCAAGTCAGACAACAAGAAACCAACAATGGTTACCGTAATGTCCCCTGTTTTCTTCAAAAGAGCTGTTCCTATGTTCTCACATATTGCAATCAAAAAGTAGAAAACCAATCAAATCAAAGAATAAAAGCACCATTGGACTTCAGATATGAGACTTTCCCCTATATTTATCAGAAATTTTGTATCTTATTGAGTCTTTCAGTTTCTTACACTAGGGAGAGGATGTGGTGTTTACACATGTGAGTTTAGTTTATTTCACTTATGAGTATGGTCTCAAGTCTCCATTTACCTATAAAAGCCTCAATGTGCTCGTTCTTTATAGCTGAATAGTACTCCATTGTATAAAAGTACCACATCTTTTTTTATCCATTCCTCAATTGATGAGCATTTGGGTTGTTTCCAAGATTTGGCTATTACAAATTGTGCTGCTATAAACATGGGTGCACATATATCACTGTGGTATGATGATTTCACTTCTAGGAATATGCCCAGAAGTAGAATAGCTAGGTGAAATGGGACTTCCAATCCTAGCTTTTTGAGAAACCTCCAGACTGATTTCCACAGTGGCTGCACTAGTCTACACTCCCACCAACAGTGGAGAAGGGTTCCTTTTTCCCCACAGCCTCTTCAGCGTTTGTTGTTGGTGGTTTTCTTGATCCTGGCCATTCTTTCTGGAGTGAGATGAAATCTCAGAGTTGTTTTAATTTGCATTTCTCTAATGACCAATGATGCTGAACATTTTTTCATGTATTTATTTGCCATTCGTATTTGTTCAGCTGAGAAGTGTGTTTTCATCTCAGATGCCCATTTTTGGATTGGGTCTTTGAATTTTGAGGTCCTGATATAAGGATAGGAAAGGAAGAAGTTAAATTATCACTATTTGCAGATGACATGATACTTTACATAGAAGACCCACAAAACTCCATAGAAAAGACTTCTGGATATCATAACCAAATTCAGTAATGTAGCTGGATACAAAGTCAATACTCAGAAATCAGTCGCATTCCTGTGCACAAACAATAAACGCACTGAGAGAGAAATAAGAGAAACCACACCCTTCACAATAGCATCCAAAAAAATGAAATACTTAGGAAAAGGAAGCAAAAGATCTATTCAATGAAAATTACAGTACTCTGAAAAAAATCAAAGAGGATCTCAGAAAATGGAAACATTCCATGCTCATGGATAGGAAGAACAAACATTGTGAAAATGGCCATTCTCCCAAAATTATTATACAGATTTAATGCAATTCCCATCCAAATACCATTAGCATACCTCACAGATCTAGAGAAATCATTCTTAAAATTCATCTGGAACCACAAAAGACCTAGAATAGCAAAGACAATTCTGGGCAGCAAGGGCAGGGCAGGAGGCATCACAATCCCAGACTTGAAATTATACTACAAAGCTACTGTAATCAAATCAGCATGGTACTGGAATCAAAACAGACCTGAGGATCAATGGAATAGATTAGAAGATACAACCCCAACTACAAACACACTCAGCCACCTTATCTTTGACAAAGGGGCCAAACATGTTCACTGGAAGAAAGATA
>RJWT010003802.1:0-20027 GCA_004365215.1 Cuniculus paca | reverse complement strand
AGAAACTAAAACTAGACCCAAGCCTATCACCATGCACTAAACTAAAGTCAAAATGGATCAAAGATCTAAATATTAAAACAGAAACATTAAATCTGCTGGAAAACAAAGTAGGTAGAAATCTTGAAGACATAGGGGTAGGTGAGAATCCATCAACAAAAGTCAAACTGCACGGGAAACACTTCCCAGAATCAACAACTGGAATCTTGTCTTATTAAAAAGTTTTTGCATGTCAAAAGAAATCTCCAACAGAGTGAAAAGAAAACCCACAAATAGGGAAAAATTTTAGTCAACTGCCCTTCAGACAAAGGTCTTCTATCTAGAACATATAAAGAATTTTTTAAAAAAAGTTTTACTTGTTTATCAGGAACTTTTTGTCTGTGTGTTTATGCTGCTGGCGAGCCCACCGAGGACCTTATATGTGTTGAGTACACTCTACCACTATGCTATACCTCAGGTCTCAGGGACACTTTTTAATTAAGAAAATCTTCTTTAGAGTGTTTTGTACTAAAGACTATGTTTCATAGTACAGATAAGTGCAGTTACCTCTATCCATAATAAGGGATCAGCAGTTTTACCACCATTGCTTTTGCCAAGCAAATTATGTCTTATATTGTTATTATTATTATTAAAACAATTTTTATCTCAAAGACTTCTTGAAAGGATATTGGGAAACCCTTGGACTTTGTGCTCATATTTTGAGAACTGCTACTTTGGAAAGTATACAAAGTTTTTTCCTTTTATAATACAGAAGTAGCAAAGGCCCAGCCAGTGTCTCAAAGTTCTGAAGTAATTTTAAAGTTGGAGTCTCTGGGTAAATAGTAAGATCTTGAAGCCAAGCATCTCTGTAATTTAGGAGGATGTATAACTAACTGCTTATTTATATAAATAATTTTATTTTTAATTCTCTTTCATCTTTATCTGGTTTTAAGTAACCTTTGATAAGTTGGGCCAAAGGTTGCTCTGACATATACATTTGACTTTTGAAAATCATTTTGGGGAGAAGTGGAATTATTTCTTGAGCATCAGTGTCTATTTACATTTATCTTTATTTCTACCCAAAACTGATTCCCAAACCATGAATTGTTAAAATGTAGTTAAAATATTTAGCAAATATTCTACTCATGGTAAATAGTGAATAGCTTTGTGTCAGTCTAAAAATTAAAACGTGTCCATTTTGTCTTTCCCTAAATATAAAATTATTTTTATTATAAATATATGATAAATACTTTACAAAAATTGTTGAATATAGAAACATGGCAATATTACGTGTAATCCCAAATCATAATCCTGTCACTACTACAAATGTGTGTCTCCTTCTGATTTTTTTCAAATGATTTTGGATTTTCACATGTGCTTAATATCTAGGTAGCTTTTTTCCAAATTGCTTAGATAAATTTCTTTTATCATTTAAGCAATACTAGGGTTGGGGATATAGCTCAGCAGCACCAGTGCTTGACTGGCAAGCACGAGGTTGTGAGTTTGATTCCCTGGTACCAAAAAAAAAACAAAAAGAATGTCATTTAAGTAATAATGATAGGTTTAATAATCTTACTGTATTCTTTCGGGTAAATTGTTGCCTTACTATACCTAGAATTCTTCTGTTTTTCATAAATATTTTTAGGTTAATAGCTTTTTTCATTGTTTGGATTATGTTTTCAGGATAATCCAGGTGGCTCAAAGAAGGTGAATTCTGGTATATAGTACTATTTTGTGTCTGTAGCATTTAGCCTATTTATATAATTGCATTAAAAGGCCAGTTTCACTGTCTCATGATCAGCATTGAGGACTATGATTGCCTCCTATTTTTGCCATGATTTTACGGCAAATGTAAGCACTCGTTTTAAAGCTATTAAGAATGAATTTTAATCTCATATTAATGGTTACAGTTTGCCTATTTTAGATTTTTTTTTTCTTTCTTTTAAACTCTCTTCTCATCTTCTAGCATTTTCCACGTACTCATTCTCAATATAATTATTGTGGGAGCTGGTGTGATCATGGCCTGTTTCTACCCAAACATAGGAGGGATCATAAGGTACTGCCAGTAAGAAATTGTACCTCTTTGTATATCGGTCTTTATTTTCATGCTTTTTGTGTTACTGTTGTCATTATTGTTATTAATTATATGAAATTGTTTTAATTATATGAAATTTCTGTTTTTTAAACTGGTAGTGTTCAAAGGTAGTTCCCTGATATCAATTGAAATGCTCATTAAATTCCATTTCTGTTTATTCTGTAGAGAACTGACTCTAGAAAGTTCCATTATCCCTTAGCGTCAGTCGCTTCTCTCTCTCCTTCCCTCTGTGTGTGTGTGTGTGTGTGTGTGTGTATCATTATATTCCACTGTGTTTCCTTTTTCTTTATCCAAACTAAAATATAGGGCTGGGGATTTAGCTCAGCAGCCTAAGCGCCTGACTGGCAAGTGTGAGGTTGTGAGTTCAATCCCTGGTACTGCAACAAAAAAACAAACAAACAAACAAACAAAAAATATATATATATAGCTTGGGAGTACCTAGGAGGTCCTTTTTATGTCAAGGCTATCTCCTATGTTCCTTAATCCATTTTCATTTAAAAACATATTTTACTGTCAATTGCAGTAAGAATGTAAGACTTTAAATCTCAGATGGCTCATCCTTAAAAAGTTATGACAGGTTGAAAAGAATGGAAATAAAGTTGTGACCTCAGATTCTCATGGGAAACTAGGGTTCAGAATGACTTGTTTTCTCTTCTTTATTAATTTAGACAGCAGGGCTAAATCACCCTTACCTAAAAAAATAAAAAGAAACTAGAGAGATTAGTATCTGATGCTTACTGAATATAATGGACTTACAAGTTCCTACTAAACTATTTCTCCAGAAAACTGGGAAAGGGAGAAGAAAGTGCCTGTTTCTCTGTCACAGTCTTATGTCGAGGTATTCTTATTGTTATCTTTGAGAATTATGCTGAATGCCATAAGGGCCCTCATCTGTTCTTATTCTTAAACAGATGCTAGCAATCTCTCACAAACTCAGAATGTGTAATTAGTTTAGTTTATTTAGATCAAAGATAGGAAACCCATCTCCAGATGTTTCTGAGTAAGTAGCCACAATCAGTGGGACACAGAGGAACTATGGTGATTTGAGGGATGAATAAAAACTCTCTGTCAAGCAGATGCTGTAAAGATGAACAGGAAATAGTATTTTATATTAACAAATAAAATAAAATTTAAACCCAAATGTTAGCAACAAATGGATCAAAAGTAATTTTGTTGCAATATGAGCCTGAGAATGATTTAAATTGTACTAGATATGCCTTTATTATAAATTTTAAAATGCAAGATGAATATTAACCTTTTATTTTACAGATATTCAGGAGCAGCATGCGGTCTGGCCTTTGTATTCATATATCCATCTCTCATCTATATAATTTCCCTCCGCCAGGAAGAACGTCTGACATGGCCTAAGTTAATCTTTCACATTTTCATCATCATTTTGGGCCTGGCTAACCTAATTTTTCAGTTTTTTATGTGAAAACTGTTTTCTCAAGATCTTTCATGGTATTTTGAGCCTTGAAAATACTACATAAACTCAATTGTAAGACCTGATGTTGCTGTAATCCTAAATGTTTTCCTAAGATAATTTGAAGGCAAAGGAAATAGACCATTGATAAGTATTTTTTTATTAGAGTGGGAAAAAGGGCAATAAGAATGATCTTAGTGTTATATTCACATTCTTATATTCACTCATTTCTTTGTTCTTATATTCACTCATTTGTCTTTTCTGTGTAGAACTGTAGGAAAAATCATAGTGGCCTTTGCTTTTAGAAACAAGGTAGATGGATTTATTTTGGCTACAATAAGGGTTCTCAGGGTATCATGGCAGCTTATTGCTAGATTGTATTTCTGTTTTATGTTTCAGTGTACTTCTATTTTTTTAACTTATCTACAGTTTGCCTAAACCTCTACTGTTTGGGACAGTAAACCAAATACCTCATTTTTAGTTTCCAAGGCATCAGAGTTAATAGAATGAATTCTTAACTGGTCTTTAATCTGTTTGAAGAACAAAATTTAAAAATAGTATCAGTTTGGGCTTTATGATCAGAAATGTATGCAAAATAAACAAAGTAGGAGAGTTTGTTGATGACTCCTCTTTTCTTTCTAGTGTATTCTCATTAATTTAGGTTAAAATTATAGTTTCCCACCCCAGAGTTTGCATAGGAACAAGAATGACTGTCCCCAGAGACCTGGAGACTCTACTTTTTGGATCCTTGTGTATTGCATAGGCTGTGATCAGAGGGACAATGGAGAAAGCATGGGCAAGAAGACCAGTTGAGGTCCTAAAGGGGAGAAAAGGAGTGGAGAAGGGGCCAGCAAGGGTGAGACACCCAATGTATCTTGAATCCCCTGAGCATGAGAGTGGTTTATTTGCCAGAGGGAAGATTCATTTTGTTTGTGTATGATCTCTGTAGAAGAAGATCTTTACTTCTATAACTAGTAGGCACTGTTCAGTCGCCACAAGAAAAACTTAGATGTATGAAAATAAGAGAAACTGAATCCTTGGAACTAATATTCTTCTGTTTTTTCTACCAAACTTCCAAATGCATGTAATACAACCTCTGTGTTCTGCATAGGACTATGAACTGCCAACATGTAGAGTTCTCTAATTTTAGGCTAAAGTTAAAACACGTATTATACTGGTACAGATTCCATATCCTAGAACAGTGAGTGGATTTGTATATTGTCCTTTCTTTGAGAAAGATGAGTGAAATGCTTCCTATAAATCTAGTAAGGAAAGACAGAGTTAAATTAGGGCCTTATTGTCTTTCAGTTTTGTTTTTGGTTTCTGTTGTAATTTGTGTGTGTGTGTGTGTTGTGTATGTTTGTTTGTTTGTTTGAGACAGGGCCTTTCTATGTACTCCAGGCTGCCTTGAACTCACTATGTAGCCCAGGCTGGCCTCAAACTCACAGAGATCCTCCTGCCTCAGCATCTGGAGTACATGTACCACCATGCCTAGCTGGGCCTGTCTTTCACCAAAGCTTTCTATCCTGTTCCTAGACCTATAGGTCTATATTCCTAGAGCTCTTTTTTTTCCATTTCATTTTTAAAATTTTTTATTAGTACATGTACATAATTATTACATTTATTGTAGGAGATTTTGTATGTAAAATATTTTAATTCTTTCTTCATTGCCTTCCCTCTATCCCCCCTGCATTCTCCAACTCTTACTCCCCTTCCCATCTGTGAAAGCTCTATTTCCATTTTTTCTTCAATTTTCTTTTTTTAATCCCTTTTTCCTTCCTTCTTTCCCCTCTCCCTCCATGTCTTATTCCACTTCCCATTTGAAAGAGATCTCCCTACTTCCTATGATCTATTTTTTATTTTGTTCTTTATTTATATTTTAGTTTCTCATATATGATAAGCCATGTGATATTGAGCCATATGTCTGTTTTATTTCACTTAACATTATGGTCCCAAGGTGCATTCATTTTCCTACAGATGACTCAAGTTTATCTTTCTTTGTGGCAGAATAGTACTCCATTGTGTATAAACATATTTTCTTTATCCATTCATCTATTGATGAGTATATAGACTGTTTCCAAGACTTAGCTATTACAAATTGTGCTACTATAAACATGGGTGTGCATGTATCACTGCAGTATTATTACTTTTAATAGTTTTGGAAAGGTAGCTGAGTCAAATGGAATTTCTGTTGTTAGTTTTTTGAGGAATCTCTATATTAATTTCTTTAATAATTGTACTAGCTTACATTCCCATCAACAGTGTAAAACAGTTCCTTCCCCACCCCTGCAGCCTCACCAGCATTTGTTATTGGTTGATTTCTTGATAATAGCCATTCTTTCTGGAATGAGATGGAATCTCAGAGTTGTTTCAGTTTGCATTTTTCAAATGGCCAGCAATGTTGAACATTTTATCATCTATGTATTGACCATTTGTATTTCTTCTGAGACGTGAATATTCATTTTGTTGCACATTTTCTGATTGGGTCTTTTATTTGGAGGGGATTACTTTTTTTTAATTCCACATATATTCTAGTCTTCTGTCAGGCAATTCCTAAAGCTATTTTTTTTAAATACCTCATTATGGAAATCCTCAAGCACAAACCAAAGTAGAGAAAATAATATGGCAAGATCCCATGCACCCACCTCTACATTTAATAACTATAAAACTACCCTGCATTTGCTTCACCTGTGCTTTTTTCTTTTTTTTCTACTGAAGTATTTTAAAGCCAATCTCAGACAAACCTTAGCAGCTATTAGTGGATTAACTTTAGTTACCTTTGTTATGGATATGGTCTCAGAAAGGAAGGAAGGAAGGAAGGAAGACAAAGAAAGGCAAAGAGAGAGAAAGTTAGGTTAATTGGAAAATTATGTTGAATGTCTCGACCCGTGTTAACCTCTCTTTGGATGGGGAAGTAGCTTTGTGCTTGAGAGTTTCCGGAACTTTATGACTTCAGAGTCTTGTTCATTTAAGACACGTAGGATTCACAGCTGGATTCTTTGAGAGATCTTCTAGGCTTATCCTAGTTTTTTTCGTTTTGGTTTGGTTGGGTTTTGTTGTTGCTGTCATTTTTGCTATTTAGAGACAGTTTTCATTGCCTCTTTTCTTTAATGAATTGGATGCTTCCATACATGAAAAAAACCTTGAGGTATTTTGCTCGTTTAACAAAGGAAATATGAGAATGAATGTGTTATTTTCCAGACTCAAAACAATGTAGACCTCTGCTTTTGTTTTCTTTTAAAGACTTGATGCAGAACTTCTAAAATCCTGTTAGACATATGCTGAATACCATCACCTCCTGAAGTTTCTTTTTGTGAGATTAATTCCTTTGGCTTCTCATTTGGCATGGTCAGAGAACTCTGTGTGTGTGTGTGTGTGTGTGTGTCTGTGTGTGTGTGTCTGTGTGTGTGTGTCTGTGTCTGTGTGTGTCTGTGTGTCTGTGTCCTAAGGAGATACGAACTTATTTGGATCACATGACAATTAGTTTAGACCTTTTTTCTCTCCCATTGTCTCTTTGAACTTTCTAATTAAATTTTTATTTTCTTCTGATGTGGTTGACTTTAAATTTAGCTTAACACACAACTGAGAACATTATAAAATTTAAAATGGGTTGTTTAGAAAGGTTTTCCTTAGAAAGTCTGTGGATTAATATGAGGTATACCAATACTAAACTAGACAGGACAAAGAAAGTGTAACAGAATTTGACACCTGTTGATAATCATCCAAAATCAATTATGTCAGCACACTCAGAAAATACATAGGATTACAGAATAAATTTGTCCACAAAAAGGAACTGTGTTAAAGAGAAATACTTTATTTACATTAAGTATATTTTGCAAGTACTGTGTAGTTACTAACTGTAGTAGCAGTGGAGTTTTCTCTCTCTACTTGGTATTCGTTAAGAAAAATTTTTGTTTTGGTTTATCTATGTCCCTAAGTAATTGAATAAACTGCAGTGCTCATTGCTTTGGAAGAGACAAAGATGTGCAAGACATCATTCATTACTAAAGTAACTTTCAATCTGGTAAAGAAACTATGTACACAATTAGCAATATGACACTTTATGATGAGGACTGTAGGAGAAAGAGATCCCTTTCAATTGGAGTATGAAAGACTGGGAAAGAAAGCTGAATTATAAAGCAGCCAAAAACCCATTTTCAGGGTATGCCTAATAACTGTTCAAAATTTAAATATTTGGTACATTTGCTAGTAGGTAGAATTACGCATGTTAAGCATGTTTTGTTTTGTTGATTAGAGAGAGTACTGTGCTACCTCCCTGCCCTTTTTTCTTTTTATTTTCTTTTCTTTTCTTTTTTTTTTTTTTTTTTTTTTTTTTTTTTTTTTTTTTTTTTTTTTTTCCTTTTGAGACAGGGTCTCGCTGTATAGGCCATGAATTTACCTTATAGCCCAGGCTGGCTTTGAACTCATGGCAATCCTCCTACCTCAGCCTCCTGAGTGCTGGGATTACAGGCATGTGCCACCACATTTGGTTCCTTTTTATTTTTTTTGAGACAAATTTTGATAAATTGTAATCCTCCTCCTGCTTCAGCCTCCCAAGTAACTGGTATTTCAGTCATGTGGTGCCATACCTGCCACGTGCTTTTATGTGAATAAATTTCTCCTAAGACAAGTTTTATGAGATGTGCCTATAACTGCTGCTGCTGCTTGACTTTTTTTGTTTTTTTTTTCAGTACAGGGGATCAAACCCGGGGGGGCGCTCTATCACTCTATTCAGCCCTTTAAATTTTTTGTAAGACAAGTTCTTCCTAAACTGCCCAGGTTGGTCTTGAACTTGCCCTAATCCTCTTTAGTAGCTATAGTATAGACATGCAGCACCACAACCAATTAACTGTTGCTTTATGCTATTATTCTCTTTGCATTTTTAGCACAGTGTATTCTGTAAGTAATAGACAAAAAAAAAAAAAAAAAGAAAGCACAGTTGATTAATAGAAATAATATGTTTGGGTGGTACAATTATATTCTATAATCTTTTTTGCTGAGAATATATGTGGCTTAGAGGTAGTGTACTTGCCTAGAGTATGTCAAGTCTAGGGTTAGATCCCCCGCACTAAAAAACAAAACAAAAAATTCTCTCTAGAAACTTCATTTATATCAAATATCAGTATTCAGAGTGTCACATGTTTGAGTTCATTGACAATAGAAACATTAATGCCACGTATTTTCTTTATAAAGCACCAACTTACTGCTTTTTAGAATTAGGCAACAGGTAGTGTTTTTTGTTTGTTTGTGTTTTCGTTTTGTTTTGTTTGTAACTCTGTTTCTTCCCAGTTTGAATGTCTAAAACCAATTTCAAATCTAGTTGATGCCTAAACAGTAGAATGTTACATTTGTTTGTGACCCACAGTGAAATTAATCCCCCACATACAAGCAAAATAGCCTGGCTAGCCCGAGTTTTACAGTCAACTGTCGACTTAAGATTGTATAAACACATAATTGCAAAACAGCACTGACGGGAACCTCATAATCTAAACAATATTCTCTGAAATGTGATTTGTCTTTTATAGAAAAGAAGAAATTAAATCAGAATCATTTTGAAGAAAAACATCTCTAGGATATTGTTTGATTCAATTTTTCTGGGAAATGCTATTGCCTCTTAGTACGGGCCCCCAGGCAGGAAGAAACTGTTTCATCTTTTACAGTGTCAGACTACTCAAGTGACTGCACCTGTGTCTCACATCAGGCCTTGAGGAGACCTCCCTAGTGTTCTGATCTTTTAGAAAGACATACATTACATTATGTTAACTGAGACCTACAGTGACAGTCCTCTTAGGACAGTAAACTGTTGTGACCTTTCCCTCTAAGAACATTGAAAATGAATGTGATGTTTTAGGTAAGAGTAGCCCAGATAGGCCAGGGATTTAGTTCAGTGGCCTACGCGCCTGCCTAGCAAGCACGAGGCCATGAGTTTGATCCCTGGTACCAAAAAAAAAAAAAAAAAAAGCCCAGTTTCTGACAGTAAGCTTGGTGTAATTTTCCAGAGTCATTTCTAAGTCAATACAGATCTTTGATTTCCTGGCTTCCTTAAGTAAAATTACTTTCTTTTCTAGTATCATCTTGCTTGATTTTCCACCTCTTGCAAAGCTAAAGTAAGACTATCTTTTTTTTTTTTTGTATCAGGAATTGAACTCATCTGTGCCGCTGAGCTATATCCCCAGCCTAAGGCTGTATCTTTAAAAGATTGAAAATATCTCCATTCTCTCTGCCACCTCAAACAGTATAGTACAGGCATGAGCTAGGGATGAGACAGAGCTCTCTCTCCAGCCTTTCCTTCTTTGGCTCTCTCTCAATCTCAAGTAATCCAATTACATTTAGTCATAGTAGTTATTCAGTATATGCTTGCTTAATTAATTAACTAGCCTGGATTCTACTTTAGTAGAAAACAATATGTTAATTGCCATCACATTTTATTACATGCCTCCCAGTTGGATCAGTCAAATTCAGATTAGTCTCTCAGTTGATATTTAGGTACTTTCTGGATGCCAGATCTTGTGCCAGGCTACAGTGTTAACCAAGCCAGATGTGACTAAGCTGACTGTCAGCTTAGTATCCTTTTTCCAGCCTCCTAAACCAGTGGCTGGATCCTCTTCCTTTGGCTGCTGAAGAAATGCCAGACTTTCACCCATTCCTGCCTCGTGAGTGCTGTGGTGAAGCCACATTATAGACGTGTTTTAAGGAATGTATAGTGCTGCAGTAAATGGCACTTTGTAAAATGAGCCATGTTTATCAGTGTAAAACTTTTTCAAATCCGCAAATAATTACAGTCAAGTAAAATTATGTGAACACAAACAAGAAGAACCGTGGTACAATAGCATACTCCTGTAATCTCAGCTACTTGGAGGTTGAAACAAGAGGATCACAGTTGGAGATTGGTCAATTTAGCAAGACCCTGTCTCAAAATAAAAAAAGTAGGCCTGGGTGTGTAGCTCAGTGGTAGAGCACTTGCCTATTGTGTCAGGCCCTAGGTTCAATTCCCAGCACACCCCCCCACCCAAAAAATGACTACTAGAAGTGCTGCAGAAAGCAGACATGGGTAACCCATGGAAATGTTGATTCAGACGAATCATTTATGTTGTTACTTTATTAGTTTCATCACAAATTTTTCTGAAAAAGATATCTAGGATAAATCAGACCAAAGAAGACTCACAGAACTATATACTGAACTATGAGGTAAAAAACTTCACTACAAAAAACCTTTAGAAAGGGTTATGGGGGAGAACCATGTTTTATGCTCTAAAGCTTTTATAGTTCAGAGCTCCCTCTTTAGGGAAAAACATACAAAATTAGGAGCCTCAAATTAGGAAGGAGCTCATACAGGTGAGGAAATCTGACTTTAGCTTTTTTAAGCTTTCAGATAAACCACTGAGGAGGATTGCACACAGGGCCTTCACACTGAGCCACATCCCCAGCGCTTTTTATTTTGAAACAGAGTCTCACTGAATTATCCAGGTGGGACTTGAACTTGATAGGCATGGATGGCCACACCCTACTAAGAACTTCAGCTTTTATCAAATTGCACTTTTATTTTTAGAAGAGTCAAACTGGAATTTAACAAAATAGCTTGGGATACAAATTCAGTAGTGGTTGATTTGAAACCAAAATGGACATTTTTCTTTTTCAAGTTGGAGAGTTTTTACCTGAAATCAGTCTTGCAGGCAATTACTTTTTAAAAAAATCTTTACGGAGATAATGGTCAAAGAATACTGTTTACTTTTCACATAGTTGTTAGTCTTAGTCTATCCTAAGGATGAAGGACCTTTTCAGGGCTCTTGATGTAGAAAGCAAGCTACTAAAAGCAATAAACTTTAGAGTAAGCAACATTTATTGTATTACACCTTGTTTCTACTCTCTTAAAGTCAACTTTAATGGATTAACTTGAATTTTTTTAGAAAACAAATTAGAAATTTATGACATTTCTTGAAGAAAGAAACTAAAACTTGATTCAAATAAATAAATATTCCTCAGTGCCATATTATAGTCCTATACTGCTGATAGATAAAGCTAAATCCCATACAGAAAACTTTTATTGATTGTCCTAGATCTGGAAAGGTAAAGATAAGAGTCATCTTTCCCAGTGCTGCCAAAATTCTCTTTATTTAATGTGAAACTGACTGCGCCCCTCCTGTAAAATCCTTCAGTGCCCAAACTAAAAAACAGGCAAGGGCTTTGTAACAGAGAGAAAACTGCAAATAAACATGAAGGAAAAAGAAGTTCAGGAAAAAACTGATAACACACTAGAACATGGAAAAACCTTAGAAACATGCTAAATGATAGAAACCACATACAAAAGACTGTATATTCTATATCTCTGTTTATATGAAGTAACTAGAAAGGGCAAACTTCATGGAAACAAACAACAACAACAACAACAACAAAACAGTGGTTTTCTAGGACCCAGAGTGAGAACATAGATTACCTGTAAATGGGCATGGGGAAACTTTCTAGGGTAAAGAAATATTCTAAAAGTAGACTGTAGTGTTAGTTGTACACTTATATTGTTTGAATTTTATGGTATGTAAATTATCTCTCAAAGCTGTTTTTTAAATTCAACCTCATTGGTGGAAAAAGAAAAGTAATGTTTTCTTTCTACTTGGTAAATATTTCTACTACTATTACTGCTGTTGCTACTACTACTACTACTACTACTACTACTAATGTCCCAGCAAAAGTGTGGAAAATAAACATTCAGACCCAAATAGTAGGTATAAAAGTAGATGCAGACTTTCTGAAGGTAATTTGTTCATGTCTTTATTGTTTGTAATGAAAGAATTAGAAACACCCTAAATGTTCAGTAATAGAAAATAAAATATGAAGTATCCATCTCAGAGAATGCTGTGTAGTTATTTAAAATGTTGATGTATATATGTAATAAATGTAAAAAAGATGTTTATAAGTGAAATTACACTTAAATATGTATAGAATCCAAAATATTTGTTTACACTTATGCATGGAGAAGGGCTAGAAATTTAAAGATATGATCATCAGTTACCTCTGGGCACGTCTTTTTATTGTCTTTTGTTTATTTATATATCTAAAGTTTTAAAGTAAAATGTTTCATGTTTTATGGGGGATCAATAAAAGTTTTTCTCAAAAACTTATCTTTCATTGACTTCACTTTAATTATATGGACCCATTTGGTATTAGTAACAAAAATTTTTTGTAGTCACACAATAATTGTACTTTCGGTGTTTATTGATTGATAAAAATAACCAAAAAAAAAAAAAAAAACCTGTAACTTACCACTTACAAAACACTCTTGAATATATTGCAGTTTTTGCAGACATTTAAACACAATTTTCCCCCTTGTTTCCTCAGTCTGTCATATAAAACTCCTTTGAAACAACTCTGATCTGTAGGTTTGGAAGGACTGACCCAGAAAGTAAAAGTCTAAATTTTTTAGATTGATATTTAAGGCCCATTTTTATTACAGTCTTCCTATTGTCCAACTTTACTCTGGCCCTACTCCTTTATTTTGTTCGTTTTTATATATGGTATGTTCTGGACCTGATGTGTCCTTTTCCCTCTTTCAAGATGTTACTTGAAAATCACCCTTCCTAACTACCTCTTGGCTTATTATGTACACTTTTCTGTGCTGTCCATCACTTCACTTATGCATGTATTGTAGCATTTATCACATTATAATTACTGGCTGTGTATATTTTCCCAGTTAAATTAGGAACTTTTTTTGTTAGTATAGCATTTAATGCATCACAACAGAAGATGTGCCTGCAATAAATTTTAGATGAATAAATGCGCAGAGAATGATCCAGTCCTCACCCTTCAGGCTCTCACAGGCTAACACATAATTAGTCCTATGATAACAGATAATGAATGAACTCACAAAACAGGCAGTGATTAATTTATAGTAAGTGATTTGGAATTGTTTCCCAGTGTAATATCCATTTGAATTCGACTTACACAACAAGTTGAGGAAAAGAAAAGTCTGGGTTCATCCTGTGGAAAATGGGGGTGACTCATCATTGTACCCTGAACCTCACCCCTCCAGCTATCCTTGCTGTCCCAATTTCCTTTTCATCTTATGTCAGAAGTCACTGATGATAAATGTCCTTGTTAAGATGCTAAACTGGCACTCTAATTTCCTTGCAAAGAGTTTGCTAACTTGGCTGTGTGTATGTTTGGATGGTGAGAAAAAGTGATGAATGAGGCATGGAAGAACTGGTCTCCAGTCCTGCCTTTGTCATAGACTGGCTGAATAGACTGGATATGAAACCATTTCTTTATCCTATTTCTTTTGCAAATTACAAGTGGTCATAAGAATCGTGGTGGCACATGCCTGTAATCCCAGCACTCAGGAGGCTGAGACAGGAGGATTGTTGCAAGTTCGAGACTAGCCTGGGCTACAAAGTGAGCTCAAGGCCAGCCTGAACTGCACAGTGAGACCCTGTCTCAAAAAAAGACAATAATAATAATAATAATAACTCCTCTCTTACCTAACTCAGAACTGTTTGAAAGCATTTAGAACACACTGTATGTTGAAGCACTTTATTAAACTGATACTGTACCAATCCTCAGTTTTAGGATTATGTTATTTTCTGAAAACACTTAATAAAAAGGGCCAGACCACTTCTCCCAAGGGACTTTTAACAGCTTGAGAAGAGTGGGTTGAGGGAAGAAATCTTGTCTGCCTGGTACAGTCAGAGCAGTTGTTTTCAAGTGAATGTAGGGTAATAAGCCATCTTTAAATCAGGATCATGAAACATTGGTGCATTTCATTATATCACACAAATAGACCTATTCAGTTATTTTATTAGAAACACCACAATTCTATCACATACCTGCAAATAGAAGTTAAACCATACTCCCCACTGTCTAGGCCCAAAATAGAATTACTTGAGCTCTTTACTTACTGTAGTAGCCAGTGCTCTCCAGAGGAGCAGAACCAATAGGAGAAATGGCTACAGAGAAGGTACGGCTGTGGAAAGACATTTATTTTAAGGAATTGACTCATGATTGTAGCATCTGGCAAGTCCAAATTTGCAGACCAAGGGTAGAGCAGATATTTCACTCAACTATAAAGACAGTATGCAGGTAGGATTCTCTTCTCTGTGAAGGACCTCAATTTTTTCTTAAGGACTTAAACTGATTTGGTGAGGCCCACCCACTTAAGGAGAGTAATATGATTTATTCAAAATCTCATCAAAAAACCTTCACAGCAGCATCCAGTTGTGTTTGGTCAAATATCTAGGTACCAAGGCCTTCAAAGTTGACATGAAATTAACCATCACACTCCCCAACTTACAAGCCATAGCAGCAGTTGGAAATGATTTCCCCTCCTGTCGAGGCATGCAAATGTCCAAGCGCAATGCCAGGCATGTGTTTCAGAACTGACAACGTATCAGGTAATGACAGCATCTCAGAATCACTAATGGGTAGTTTGCATGGGCCAACCAGTCCTAGGACCCAGAATGCAGTGATTGATTGGACCCATTGCCAGGCCATTGTTCAAGCACAGCAGGAAACTGTGCACTCACATAGCAGTTCTTGTGCCATTGGGTCCAGTGCCTCCTGGGCCTTAGACTGACCCGAAGTGCAGGTCAGGTTCAGAGAACAACCCCCCTGGAGACTGCAGAGCCTCTCCTCTTTCCCTCTGCCACAGAAGCCAACCCCTTTCCTCTTTCAGATTTTCCTAAACAGTGAAACAGGTGGCACACACTTTATTGTAAAAAAGAAAAAAATAGAAGAAAAATTAGAAAATTCAGAAAGGCCTTAAGAGAAAGAAAACCCTTAATTGTATTACACTAATATACTAGTATTCAGAAGAAAAAATACATTTAACATAAGTTATTTCCCAAATGTTTGATTTTTTAAATGATTACATAACTGCATGTTACTTTATAATTTATTTAATGAGTCCCCTGGATATTCTTTCCAGCTTTGCTATGTTGATTATGATTTTTGTTATTATGAAATGTTACATGCAATTTTTACTATATTCATTCACATGAAATAAATTCTAAGAAGCAGAGTTGATGGGTTAAAGGCTATAAATGTTGCTAAGCCTTTTGATAAATATGGTTAAATTATCTTCTTGAAAATTATACTAATTTATACTGGCGTCATTGGTGCAGGAATGCCTATGTTCATGAGTCCTGTGTTCAAAACATATTCACTTATTAATAGGCTTAAAATGGTACCTTTGGGCTGGGGATTTAGCTCAGTGACTGAAGTGCTTGCCTGGTAAGTGTGAGGTCGTGAGTTCAATCCCCAGTACCAAAAAAAAAAGGTATCTTTATGGTTCAGTTTCCATTTCTTGACTGTAAGACTAATCATTTTAAGATACCCTTCAATAATTGTACAAAAGCCAATCCTAAATCACATCAGACAGCCCTGCATCCTGATTCGAAGTCTTGGTGAAAGTATATTTTATTGTTTTTCTAAGTCTTTTTAAGATAGCTGTCTTGGATCCTTTGTTTCTGGTGACTTTTTGCCCAATAGCTGAAGTATGAATAATGCCTGATGGTCAATCAGATTTAGCCTGTTGCAAAAATTGGTTTAGTTTATCAAGTTAGCTCAAGGGAATTCTCTGAGAACAAAGCTAAGAGTTGGAGAAATTCCAGTGGCTCTCAACCCTGACTTACTTCCCTCAGGCCCAGTCTTGCACTGAGAGCAGTTACACCACCTTTACCATGGTCCCCAGTGGTATGGAAATTACCCGTTGTTATTCGCCACTCTAAATATTGTGGTTATTATTTTATCATCAGCACCTATGTTGTGTCAGACACAGATGAACACTCAGGAAACATTTGTTGATGGAATGCATAAAGTTTCTGATAAGAAAAGTTTGTTTTAAAGAATGGCAAACAAAATAGAAGAAATGGATAGATGTTTTTCTCAACTCTACGGGTAACAGCTGTTTTAAATTTCAGAGCCCTTGTTGAAGCCACATGGAAAAAACACATTTGATTCTATAAAAATATTAAACTCTATAGATCCAAAAATCACAAACTCCACTAAAAAGGAAGTATTAAACTGAAAAAATATTCACTATATACATATGATATATTAATATGGAAATAAGCCGAAGTCTGAGATACTCCAGTACAAAAATGGCAAAACAACATAAAACAGGCAGTTCACAAATGCAAACTACAAATGACTAACAGCTTCACAGTAACAAAGAGAAACCATTTTCTAACAACTGTTATCAAAAAGAAAAAACCATCGCACTTGCTCCTCACGAGGCTACAGGGAGCTGGGCTCACATTCCTTGCTTGGTTTTAGATCTCCAAAACCAAGTTTTTAAAAGTCAAAGCTAGGCAAGGACTCAGTTTTTTCTGCATTTTAACTCTTTAGACAATACTTTAGTAGTGCATAACAAAAGCCCTCAGTACCACTAATGCGGTGGGAGAGGACTAAGAGTACAAAGAACTGAAAACGCCAATAGATTTATGTTGAAGTAGTATTTGATTACAAGTACACAGAGATCAAATAAAATTTATTAGTTGAATTTCGTTTTTGTTTTTGCAGTAATGAGGATTAAATCTAGGGCCTCCACAGTGAGCTACATTCCCCACCCAGCCCTTTTAAAAAAGTTTTTATTTTGCGACAGGGTCTTGCTAAGTTCCTTAAGCTAGGCTGGAATTTCTCAATTCTCCTGCCTCAGCCTCTCAGATCAACACTTCATCTCCCATACTTTCAATTACACAATTGTCAGTGACTATAAATAATGATGAAATTACTTGTATTACTGATAATGTTTTTTACTGGGTATTTGTTTCCCAGAGGTACAGAATGATAGAATAAAGGATCAACTTTGTCATGTGTGGCCACATAACAAGTAAAAATTTACAATTTCAAACTCCCTTGCCTTTTTCAAAAGACTTTCAGTTCCCTCTGAATAGATTTTTTTTCTTTTTTCTTGAGACAGGGTTTTGTTTGTTCCCCTGGCTAGTCTTGAACCCTTGAGCTTAATCGATCCTCCTACCCCAGACTTCTGAGTTGCTGGGACTATAGGATGCAATACCATCCCCTGCTCTGAGCAGAGAGATGTTATCATTAATGCAGTCCTCAAAACAGAAATTACAAGTCATTATCAGCTTCAGAATTCTCTTTGCTTTTTACTTGTACTTTCTTTTTTCTTTTTCTTTTCCCCTCCTTGCTAATCACAAACCACGAATCTGAATTTCCACAAGTGCAGGGTACCACATCACAAATGGTTAGTCTAGCTTCAGTCTTACTATTTTCTCTGCAGGGAGGACAGATGTTTTTGTTGTTGTTGTTGTTGAATCAGGACCATAATTTGCATCTGACAGGACAATGGGCTATATTCTTCTGTCCACACACAGAGCTACACTAACAGCACCGAGAATGACTAGAGATAGAGACAGAATTTGGCTCAGCCAGTGCTGAATTCAGCCTGCTTCTGAGGAGTAAAATGGACCAGTTAACATCTAATGAAGAACAAACCAGCTGGTGGACTTGGAAGTTTCCTTTGAAATTTCCAGCCCAGTATATGAAGTAATTCCAGGCTCTCATGAGCCTCAGAGTCCTCTCTGACTAAAAATAAGAAGCAAAATGAGTTGGAGCCAGGACTTTGTGTGCCAGTAGGTGATTCATTGTTATCTTCCATGTCCTAGTTCTCCTTCTGAGAGGTTCTCCCGTTTTCAGAAGGCTTTTCTGATATTTGCTTCCTCCTGCCCCCAAAGTGCCCCTGAAAAAAATGAATCAGAAGTTCCACACCTGCATTCCACATGAGGAAGCAGGGGAGCCAGAAAGGTGATCAAATTTCCTACTCTCACAACACGAGACTCTGGGTTCTTGAGTGGTTATGGAAATTTGGTCAAAATGGAAATGAAACTTCCTCTTCCTTAGGTTGTCTTTTCTGTTTGGTTAAAAAATGAGATCCTTTCCATTTCAGCAGTTCCTGGGAGACTGATTTTTTGACACCTGTAAATTTGGAATCCTCTGTAATTTGGACCAGTTTTGTCCAGATACCCCGCCATTCAGTTAAGAGCAGTCTCTCCTTAGGCCCCTTCTGCCCCTACGAGCACAGCCCTCTTTTGAATGACTGAGCAGATGGTTGTTGGTGGTTTTCACCAATACAATCTTATGGAGAGAGTTTAGCGACTGATCATTTAAAACCCACATATTCATTTATATTTTTCTTAGTAAATTGTTTTTAAAAATTGGGGAGTAGGGGTGAGTACTGCAGATCGAACCCAGAGACTCTCTACTACTGAGCTAAATTCCCAGTCTTTTTTATTTGATTTCGAGACAGGGTCTTCTTAAGTTGCCCAGGCTGGGCTCAAACTAGCAATTTTCCTGCCTCAACCTCTCAGAGTGCTGGGATTACAGGTATGTGCCACTACACCTACGTAGTTAATTTAATAATTGCGGTCAAGGACTAGGGGTGTAGCTCTATGGTAGGGTGTGGACTTAGCATGTGCAAGACCCTCAGTTTGATCCCAGCACCAGGGATTCTACATTATTCTATCTGAAATTTACTGTTGGGTATTATCTGACATAGGAGCCAAACTTTTCCCCGACATTACGTACAAGAGTAAAAAAAGTAGCTAAAGTCAACACCCAGGTTGCATAATCCATTCTGCAAAATAAAAGCCCTACATGTGGGTAGGCCTGCTACTTAGGAACCATCTCCTGTTACAGTAGTTGCATCATATGTGCATTAAAGATTAAACTATTACTTTTGAAGGTCAAACACTAGCAATTTACAAACATTATAAGAGGCCTTTAAATGTAAGTTTGTGTCCAGTGATTTTTACCTTCTGTTTCAACAACAGAGCCTGGAGTCCCCACCCCAACAACAGATACACCCAAGATGTGACTCCAGTACACTGAGGGTTTCTTTGCGTTCCTCACCCATAAGCTGCTAGGAGCTAATCAATGTATGACTTCCAATCACAGACACATATATATAGTATGTTCCTGAAAGAACTTGAGACAGTCTTCTCCATCTCAGATGTTTGGAGTAGAGTAGTTTTGTTTTTTACTTTTGTTTGTTTTGCAGTATGGGGGATTAAACTCAGGACCTTCATACTGAGCTACATCTCTAATCCTTTTTTTTTTTTTTTGGTACCAGGAATTGAACTCAGGACCTTATGCTTGTCAGGCAGGCGCTTATGCTGCTGAGCTGTATCCCCAATCCTCTAATCCTTTTCTAACTTTTTGAGACAGGGTCTTACCAAGCTACTAAGTTGCCCAGGCTGGGCTTGAACTTGTGAATCCTCATACCTCAACCTCCCAGAGTGCTGGGATTACAGGCATGCACCACACCGTGCCAGACCTGGAGTTTAGAGTTTTAGACTTTTCCGGGGGATGTTTTTCAGCCTGCTATGGTTTGAATGTGGTTTACCTCCACTAAAACTAATGTTGAGTTTAATTGCCACAGTGGTGGTGGAGAAAGATGGGGCCTATAAGAGGTAAATTAGGGAGCTATAGGTGGAGCTCACTGGTAAAGCATTTGAGTACCTGCAGGAGCCCCTAGCTTCCAGCCCCACCCCCACCCCCAAAGGGACTAGGTTGTTAAGAGGGATT